>JAUMJL010001946.1:0-70151 GCA_033558185.1 Dromococcyx pavoninus
CGTAGCGGAGGCGGCCATGGCGGCCACGGCGGCCCCGGGGGGCGGCGGTGGCGCTGGGGGCCGCCTCGACCGCTTCGTGCGGCTGCCGGGGCGGCCGAGATTGGCGGGTGAGTGGCGGTGGGAGGGTCTGGGGGGAGTGGGAAGGGGGTCCCCACGGGAAAGGTGAGGGGGCTGGAGGCCCGCGGGGGGGGACCTCCTTGTGACATTTCGGGGGGCCTTGGGTACCCCATGGGCCCGGGACAAGGGGCCACCCTGTGCCTGGGGCATTTATGGATCTGGGGTGCCCATGGGCCCGGGATGGGGGTGTCACTCTGTCCCTGGGATATTTGGGGGCGCTGGGGTCCCTGGTCCCGGGGTGGGGTGGTCACCATCTCCTTGTGGTATTTGGGGGGCTTGGGTACCCCATGGGCCCAGGACAAGGCGTCACCCTGTTCCTGGGGCATTTCTGGCTCTGGGGTGCCCATGGATCCAGGATGGGGGTGTCACTCTGTCCCTGGGGTATTTGGGGCTCTGGGGTCCCTGGTCCCGGGGTGGGGTGGTCACCACCTCCTTGTGGTATTTGGGGGCCTTGGGTACCCCGTGGGCCCAGGACAAGGGGCCACCCTGTGCCTGGGACATTTCGGGGGGTTGGGGTGCCCAGGGACTGGTGATGGAGGATCGCTCCATCCCCAGGACATTTGAGGGGTCTGGGGTGCCCGTGGACCTGGTTTGTGGGGTCACTCCCTTTTCATGACATCTAGGGGGGCTGGGAGACTCCATGGGCCCCGGACAAGGAGTCACCCTCTGTCTGGAACGTTTTGGGGCTTAGGTGCCCATGGACATGAGATGGCGTTCACCCTGTCTCTGGGATGTGAGTGGGGGCTGGGGTACTCATGGACCTGGGGTGGGGGTCACTCCCTATTGACAGTGCTGGGGGTGGATGTCCTTGCCCCTTTCCATCTCTCTTTGAGCATCATTGCTGTGGA
Source organism: Dromococcyx pavoninus (assembly GCA_033558185.1). Classification (NCBI taxonomy): domain Eukaryota; kingdom Metazoa; phylum Chordata; class Aves; order Cuculiformes; family Neomorphidae; genus Dromococcyx; species Dromococcyx pavoninus. Next base: position 966 of record JAUMJL010001946.1, read on the forward strand.
GAGGTGGTACCCCATAATGCCTGGATGTGGGGGCACCGCAGTAAGGGGCACCCCACCCCAATAGCCCCGGGGCCGACTCACAGCTGCAGTTCTGGTGAGGTCACCCCATCCCAGCAGCTCTGGGGGAGGAGAAGCTCCAGGTGAGCCGGTAACGAGCACTTCTAGCCCAGAATCCCCGTGTCCTGGGCTGCACTCAAAGAGTGGGACCAGAGGGGAGGGAGAGGGTTCTGCTCCTCTGCTTTGCTCTGGAGAGACCCCACCTGGAGCCCTGGGTCCAGCTCTGGAATCCCCAACAGCAGAAGGAGATGGAACTGTTGGAGTGGGTCCAGAGGAGGCCACGGAGATGATCCAAGGGCTGGAGCCCCTCTGCTGTGAGGACAGGCTGGGAGAGTTGGGGTTGTTCAACTGGAGAGGAGAAGGCTCCGGGGGGACCTTAGAGCAGCCTTCCAGGAAAAGCTGGAGAGGGTCTCATGATTAGGGAGTGCAGGGGTAGGATGAGGGGAACAATTTTGAGCTGAAAGAGGGGAGGTTGAGATTGGACATGGGGAATGAATTCTTCACGCTGAGGGTGGGGAGGCCCTGGCCCAGGTTGCCCAGAGAAGCTGTGGCTGCCCCATCCCTGGAGGTGTTGACGGCCAGGTTGGATGGGGCTTGGAGCCCCCTGATCCAGTGGGAGGTGTCCCTGCCCATGGCAGGGGGTGGTACTGGATGGGCTTTGAGGTTCCTTCTGACTGAAACCATTCCATGGTTCTGTGATTTTTCCTTTCACATTCAGAAAAACCCAACCAAACAGCCCAGGGAAAGCTCTGTTTTCGTAGCTTATGTACACACCGCAGTCTGAAATGGATGTATTTGTGGGGCAAATATTTCCTCTTCTGCTCTGGTTTCTGCAGCACAGTTCCCTCTCAAGGCCTCCTCATTATATTCTCTGATCTGGGGTGGTCTCCGGTGTGTCGTAACCCTGTTCCTCTTCCACTGATCATGGGAAATACCCACAATCAGTCCAGTGCTTGCAGAAATGTTTGAAATAGGCGATTGCTACAAAGAGATTTGAAAACAGGAGCCTCCGAGGGCTGGATGAGGAAGCAGAACACTTGGGAACACCGATCCCAACCCAAATGCTCTCGCGGCTGGATGTGAGAACGATCACTCTCTCTGAAATCCTTCTTCAGAGACATCAGATCTGTGAAAGGCTCTGGGGGTTGTGTTTGGCACCCTTGGCTGCATCCTTTGGCCTCTCCCAACCATTGGCCTTGGCAGAGTCACCGTTCAGGCATCAGGGACCCAGCCCCAGCTGCTTTCTCTCCCGGGTATTTCCAGGCGTGGGCAGGGAAGGGACCTCTGGGGTCTGGAGGGCCTGAACGCAGCTGGATGAACAAAGAGGCTCTAAACCTTGTTCTCGGCGAGGCGTTCACATCCTGCTTGTACAAATGTTTGTGAGGGACTCTGATTGCAGGAATTATAAGTTTATTTTGTCTGGCCAGGATGACAAAGGGGAGGCTTTGAAGGCTGGAGTCAAAGACAATATTGACTTGTCCTGCTCTCTCTCCCAAGAGCGAGTAGTGCTGCGACTTTAGCCCTTGAAGGGCTGCAGAGGTCCTGCAGAAATCATAAATGGAAAGGGAGAGATGGAGTCCTGCTATGGTAGGAGGGAAAAGCAGCCCTGAGGAGAAGGACTTGGGGTGCTGGGGAAGGAGAAGCTCCCCAGGAGCCCCAACAAGCGCTCCCAGCCCAGAAACCCCCCGTGTCCTGGGCTGCACCCAGAGCAGTGGGAGCAGAGGGGAGGGTCTGCTCCACACTGGGGAGACCCCACCTGGAGCCCTGGGTCCAGTTCTGGAGTCCTGAGCACAGGAAGGACCTGGAGCTGTTGGAGCAGGTCCACAGGAGGGCGTGAAGTTGATCCAAGGGCTGGAGCCCCTCTGCTGTGAGGACAGGCTGGGAGAGTTGGGGTTGTCCATCTCCAGGGATGGGGACTCCACCCCCATCCCTGGGAGCCTCTGCCAGGGCCCGAGAACCCTTTCCAGGAAGGAATCCTTCCTGATGGCCAATCTGACCCTGCCCTGGGGCAACTTGAGGCCATTCCCTCTCATCCCATCTCCTGTCCCTTGGGAGAAGAGACCAACCCCCCTTCCCCACAGCCTCCTCTCAGGCAGTTGTGGACAGGGATGAGGTCTCCCCTCAGCCTCCTCTTCTCCAGACCAAATGCCCCCAGGGCCCTCAGCCCCTCCCACAGCCCCTGTTCTCCAGACCCTTCCCCAGCTCCGTTCCCTTCTCCGGACGCGCTCCAGCCCCTCCAGGGCCTTCTTGGAGTGAGGAGCCCAAACCTGACCCCAGGATTTGAGGTGCTGAGTGCAGGGGGACGATCCCTGCCCTGCCACCCCAGGGCTGATCCAAGGCAGGGTGCTGGGGGTCTTCTTGGCCCCCTGGGCCGCGGCTGGCTCAGGTTCAGCCCTTGTCAACCAACACCTCCAGGGCCTTTCCAACCCCTCTTCCCCAAGCCTGGAGCTGCTCGGGGTTGGTGTGACCCAAGGGCAGGACCCAGCACTTGGTCTTGTTGGACCTCATCCCTTTCATCTCAGCCCATGGATCAAGCCTGGACAGGTGTCTCTGCAGATCCTTCCTACTCTCCAGCCCATGGATCCAGGTTCTCCAGGTCCCTCTGCACACCCTCACTTCCTTCAAGCAGATCAACACTTCCACCCTGCTTGGAGTCGTCTCAGACTTGCTCCGGGTGCACTCGATCCCTATAGAGCAGCTTCATTTTAAACATGAGCTGGAACTTAAAGCAGCAGCAAACATGGAGTGTGGTTAAGGAAAACTGCTTGTGCTGAGTTAAAATTCACTGTTCAGACTGGACAAGTCGTTTGTTTCACCTTTCCTGCAGGGAAGGGCTTGGTGCCTTTGTTATTGCTCCCTGTGTCTGGTTCACTGCTGATAATTCGTGATGCTCTGGGAGGAAAACCCAACCCAGCATAATGAGGGGCTGTGCTGGGCGCTGTGAAATGTGGATGAGGGCTGGAGGGGCACCTGGTGGGGGAGATCACTGTTGGGTTTGGGTGTGGGGTCTTCAGGCATCCTCATTAATGGGGTTTTTTGGTTTGCTTTATTGTCCGTGGAACCAAAGGCAGCTTGAGGTGCAATGATGAGAGGATGGGAATTATAGAATTGTTAAGGCTGGAAAAGACCTCTAAGCTCACCAAGTCCAACCATCAACACGACCCCACTGGGCCTGCTGAGCCCTGTCCTGAAGAGCCACATCTACACATTTTTGAACACCTCCAGTGACTCCCCCACTGCCCTGGAAGCCTCTTCCAGTGCTTCACCACTCTGTGAAGGCATTTTTCCCATTATCCAATCTAAATCTCCCCTGGCACAACTTGAGGCCATTTCCTCTCATCCTGCCACTTGGGAGAAGAGACCAACCTCCCTCCCCACAGCCTTCTCTCAGGCAGTTGTGGACAGGGATGAGGTCTCCCCTCAGCCTCCTCTTCTCCAGACCAAACCCCCCCAGGCCCCTCTGCCCTTCCCACAACCCCTGTTCTCCAGACCCTTCCCCAGCTCCGGTCCCTCCTCTGGACGCGCTCCAGCCCCTCCAGGGCCTTCTGGGAGTGAGGGGCCCAACCCTGACCCCAGGGTTCCAGGTGCAGGGGGACGATCCCTGCCCTGCTCCTGCTGCCACCCCAGGGCCGATCCATGCCAGGGTGCTGGGGGCCTTCTTGGCCCCCTGGGCCACTGCTGGCTCAGGTTCAGCCCCTGTCAACCAACACCCCCAGGGCCTTCTCCTCCAGGGCCTTTCCAGCCACTCTTCCTCCATGTGCCTGAGGGGGCGATGATTGGGCATCACAATTCTATGTTTTAGGGGAATATTACGTATTTCTCTTCTCAAGATGAAGCTTAAGAGTTACTCTCACCAAAACACTATTGCATTGGGTAGAAAAAATGATTTTTGAAGGTTTTCTGGTTCGTCCAGGTCAGAATGTTCTACGTGTGTCTCACAACCAGCTCCTTGTTCAGAGATCCTGATTGTTTCCCATTCCTTACGTGGTCCTTTGTCTCTTTGAAGAGAAGGACCCTCCTCTGGCACCGTGGGAGGCTCTTGCTTTGCATCGAACCCGAGCACACTCAGATTTACTTTTGGTCACTTGTCAGCTGAGAATTGCCTTGCTGTGGTCCAACAAGAATATCTCTGGTTAGATTTTCCTGGGCTGAATTGGTCTTTTTGCCTATTCCACTTGAGGTCTGAGCTTGAATTGTCCTCCCCACTTTTATTCCCATCAGCTTTTAGGGGAAAGGAGGGAAGGCAGAGGATCTCAGGTGGGTTCCCTGCTGTGCTCCGTCCTGCCTTCATCTGTGAGCCAACTTTCACTTGCTGTATCCAGCCTGCCTTGCTCAACGTTTGGGAGGCCCAGGGGTGTCCAAGGTGAAGGAGCCTCGTTGAGATGAAAGGTGCCAGGAGCAAAAGAGAGGGGAGAAAGTTTGCACAAGTCATTGCTTTTCTTCTTTGTTCCCACTGGCAGCTTTAAATATAAACATTTCAGGATTGTTTCCTACGTGAAACCTGCCAGAAGGGGAATTTGTAGAGCATCTCAGAAACAGCTTTTGCAGGAGGAGTGCCACATGCAAAGGTTGTGTTGTGACCTGCAGGCAGGTGTCCTGAGGCTGGCATGGCCCAGGGGCCAGGGTGGATGTGAGGGAGATGTTGGCACACACAGGGTCCCCCCATTCCTGCTCGGGAAGGTGGATCTGTGGTTGCAGAGCCGTTTCCTCCTGGCTGCAGGTCTTCTTCTCTCCAGCTGAGCTCTTCCGGGAGCGCCACGGCAGTGGGCGCAGAACTGACCCTTGGGAAGGGGCTCCACTCCCCTGCTGACATCTCTCTGGAGCTGATTCACCTTCTCTTTTTGCTGCAGGCCATAGGTCTCCACCAGCAAGAAGCGGGCACCGCTGCGTGGCTGATAACGCCAACTTGTATGTGTTTGGAGGCTACAATCCCGACTACGACGAGTCCGGTGGGCCGGAGAACGAAGACTACCCCCTCTTCAGAGAGCTCTGGAGGTACAACTTCGCCACAGACACCTGGCATCAGATGGGCACTGAAGGCTACATGCCCAGGGAACTGGCTTCCATGTCACGTACGTATGGAAATTCAATTCCCGTGCGCCTGCTCCTGGAGTTATTTTAATCGCTGTCCCTGGTGGAATGCAGAACTGGGCGAGAACTGGGAAGTCTGGATCCCGTTTCCAACTCTTCCACAAGTAGGCCTTGAGTTTGGGTTGGTTTTGTGGTTTTTTCTTTCCCGTTTTGCTTGGGTTGAGGCAGAGGGAAAGAGAAAATTCCAACTGCAAGAGGTAGCCTTGAGGTGTTTGGTCTTGAGGTGTGAGGCACCTGCCCGTCCAGCAGCTCTGGGCTCAGTGCAGGCGGACACCACAAGGCATCCACAAATCGCTCTCTCTGCTCACTGGGCAGCTTGAAAAGGAGGCCTTTGGTTAACATGGCTTGAGCTTGTCTTAGAATCATAGAATCACCTGGTTGGAAAAGACCTCTGAGATCATTGAGTCCAACCGTCCCTGTCCAATACTGAACCAACCCTGAGCACCTCATCCACCCGGCTTTTAAACCCCTCCAGGGATGGGGACTCCACCCCCTCCCTGGGAGCCTCTGCCAGGGCCTGAGAACCCTTTCCAGGAAGGAATCCTTCCTGATGGCCAATCTGACCCTGCCCTGGGGCAACTTGAGGCCATTCCCTCTCATCCCATCTCCTGTCCCTTGGGAGAAGAGACCAACCCCCCCCCTCACCACAGCCTCTTCTCAGGCAGTTGTGGACAGGGATGAGGTCTCCCCTCAGCCTCCTCTTCTCCAGACCAAACCCCCCCAGGGCCCTCAGCCCCTCCCACAGCCCCTGTTCTCCAGACCCTTCCCCAGCTCCGGTCCCTTCTCCAGACGCGCTCCAGCCCCTCCAGGGCCTTCTTGGAGTGAGGGGCCCAAACCTGACCCCAGGATTGGAGGTTCTGAGTGCAGGGGGACAATCCCTGCCCTGGTCCTGATCCAAGGCAGGGTGCTGGGTACCTTCTTGGCCCCCTGGGCCACTGCTGGCTCAGGTTCAGCCGCTGTCAACCAACACCCCCAGGGCCTTTCTCCTCCAGGGCCTTTCCAGCTGCTCTTCCCCAAGCCTGGAGCTGCTCGGGGTTGGTGTGACCCAAGGGCAGGACTCGGCACTTGGCCTTGTTGAACCTCATCCGTTTGGTCTCAGCCCATGGATCAAGGCTGGACAGGTCCCTCTGCAGATCCTTCCTGCCCTCCAGCCCATGGATCCAGGTTCTCCAGGTCCCTCTGCACACCCTTCCTGCCCTCCAGCCCATGGATCCAGGTTCTCCAGGTCCCTCTGCACACCCTTCCTGCCCTCCAGCCCATGGATCCAGGTTCTCCAGGTCCCTCTGCACACCCTTCCTGCCCTCCAGCCCATGGATCCAGGTTCTCCAGGTCCCTCTGCACACCCTTCCTGCCCTCCAGCCCATGGATCCAGGTTCTCCAGGTCCCTCTGCACACCCTTCCTGCCCTCCACCCCATGGATCCAGGTTCTCCAGGTCCCTCTGCACACCCTTCCTGCCCTCCACCCCATGGATCCAGGTTCTCCAGGTCCCTCTGCACACCCTCCCTCCCTTCCACCCAGCTCGCTGCCATCCCCAAACTTGCTCCGGGTGCCCTCGATCCCTTCATCCAGATGATTGATCAAGATATTGAACAGGACTGGCCCCAGCACTGAGCCCTGGGGACACCACTCGTGACTGGTTTCCAACTGGATTTCTCTCCATTCCCCACCACTCTTTGGGCCCTCGATCCAGGCAGTTTTATACCCAGCAGAGGGTGTTCCTGCCCAGGCCAAGGGCACCAGTTTCTCAACAGAACAGGGTGAGAAACGTTGTCCAAGACTTTACAAAAGTCTGAGTGCAGCACATCCACAGCCTTCGCCGCATCCACTAACCGGGTAACCTTGTAAAAGGAGGTCAGATTGGTCTGGCAGGACTATTCTTTCTCCTTTAGAGCATTTCTGCTGGAGAACAAGTCCTGTGAGGAGTGGCTCAGGGCCCTGGGGCTGTTTATTGTGGAGAAGAGGAGGCTGAGGGGAGACCTCATCCCTGTCCACAACTGCCTGAGAGGAGGCTGTGGGGAGGTGGTGGAGTCCCCATCCCTGGAGGGGTTTAAATGGTGGGTAGAGGAGTTTCTTAGGGACAGGGTTTAGTAAGGGCACAGGGATGGTTGGACTCAATGATCTCAGAGGTCCTTTCTAAGCAGATGACTCTTTGATTTCCCAGCCCCAGGTGCACGGTGTGAATTGAAGGGTGTTGGAGCTGCTGCTGCTGGCTCCAGAGCACAGAGCTGCTCTGTTTTTCCACATCTCACAGCACGAGTGTCCCTGCTCTGTGTCTCTCTCTCTCCCAGTTGTGCTGCACGGCAACAACCTGCTCGTGTTTGGGGGCACCGGGATCCCCTTCGGGGAGAGCAACGGCAACGACGTCCACGTCTGCAATGTCAAATACAAAAGATGGGCCCTGCTCAGCTGCCGAGGAAAGAAACCCAACCGGATCTACGGCCAGGTAAGAAGGACAGCCCAGGAGAGGGGCCAGAGCATGGAGATCCCTGCTCTCCTGGTAACCACACTTGCTCTCTCTGTGCCTAAGTGTAAGGAAGAGCAGGAATCATTCATAAAGAAACTGTGGTCTTGGTTCTTTGAGGTGTGAAAGGACAGGAATAGCTTTCTTGTGGTGAGAAAAGCCAGAATTCCTTAAATAAATGCCAGATGCCATTGAAGGAAAAGGTGTGTCTGAGTTCAGGAGTGGTTGGAGTTACTGCCTGAGCTCCTCAAAGCCTTGAAAACACCAAACTATAAATGAAAGTGTGTTCAGTAGGTCTTGTTTGTATTAGAACAACAGCTTTTTCAACTGTCCGTCATGTCCTGGTGCACGAAAAGTAAGGTTTGCTCGCACACAGAACCACAGGATGTCCTGAGCTGGAAGGAACCCACCAGGCCCATCCAGTCCAACTCCTGGCCCTGCACAGCACAACCCCAACAGTCACCCCGTGGGGCTGAGGGCCTTGGCCAAACCCTGCTGGAATATTGTCAGGCTGGGACTGCTTCCCTGGGGAGCTGTTCCAAGGCTCCACCACTCTCTGCTCTGCTCTAGAACCTTCTCCCGGTGTCCAAGCCAACCGTGCCCTGGCCCATCTTCCTGCCCTTCCCTGGGCTCCTGTTCTTGCTCACCAGAGAGAAGAGCTCAGCGCCTGCTCCTCCTCCTCTCCTGCTGAGGAAGCAGCTCTGAGGTCCCCCCTCAGTCTCCTCTTCTCCAGATGAACAGACCCAGTGCCTTCAGCCTCTCCTCATGGGATTTCTCCTCCAGACCCTTCCCCAGCTTTGGGGCCTCCTCTGGACACTCTCCAGAGCTTTGATGCCCTTTGGATCCTGGGGTGCCCCAAACTGCCCCCAATCCTCGAGGTGGGGCCTCCCCAGAGCAGAGCAGAGCGGGACAGTCCCCTCCCTGGCCCTGCTGGCGATGCTGGGCTTGATGCCCCCCAGAACCCCCAGGTGTCTCTCTGCAGGGAGAGTGCTCTCTTCTGCTCTGCTCTCCACGAACACTGCCGGTGTCCTTGTGCTGCAGGCTTTATAACCCAGCTAGTTCTCATTTTGCTGGGTGCCAGACTCCTGGGGGAGGGCCGGTGGTCCTTCCCCGTGCCCAGTTCAGCTCCAATGGGCAGTTGGGAGCAGAAGGAGCCACATCTCTGCTTCCACCTCAGCAGGAACGATGCCTGCACTGTGCTCACAGTTCCAGCAGGCAGATGGTCCATGCTGGGCTGTGCAGGCTGTCTCCCTTCTTTCGTTGGGCTTATCTCTATTAGTTTGGGGCTCGCTCTCTCTTTTGTGTTCAGCCCTGCTGCCTGTCTGAGAGCTGCTTTGTAGGATTCTCCCTGGCAATGTCTGTGTAAGGTCAGCGTGGAGGAGATTCAGGGTTGACTGTGCTTTGGTTTTAGCTCCTGGGAGCCCCTGCAGCACAGATCTCTCCTGTCTGATGCCTGAAACTCAGCAGGTCCTCTTCTAGGTCCTCATCTCATGACCATGGAGCTACTTTGCACTGCTACAGCCACACATCCCCCTGTCTTTTGTGTCTCAGCCTTGTTTGCTCTTCCTATTCCTCCCAGATGGGTCATTTTGTTAATTGTAGGCAGAGCTTTCCAAGCAGTGCCTTCCTTTGGGAGGGCAGGAGTTCTCCCTTTCCCAAAGGCTGATGTCACACAGCCTTTCTAACTGGTTCCTCTGTCCAGGCCATGGCCATCATCAATGGTTGTCTGTACGTCTTTGGAGGAACAACTGGGTACGTCTACAGCACCGACCTGCATAAGCTGGACCTCAACACCAGAGAGTGGATCCAGCTGAAGCCAAACAACATGTCCTGTGACATGCCAGAGGAGAGGTGAGAAGAGGGACAGCCTTGGAGAGCTTCCACGCAGGACAGGCACCTCTTTAACTGGGAGTGGGGGAGCTGGGAAAACAGGACAGGCTTCTGGGTACTGTCAGAGCAGTGCTTTTAGGGGTGAACCTTGCACATCCAGTGCTCCAGCAGTCTGGAGTGCAGAGGGATGTGGGAATGGTGTATGGAGGTGGGGATGGGGTATGGATGTAGGGATGGGAATGGGCTCTTTACCAGGGAGTGCAGGGATATGATGAGAGATAATGTTTTTAAGCTAAAAGAGGGGAAACTGAGATGAGATCTTGGGGAGAAATGTTCTAGTGTGAGGGTGGGGAGGCCCTGGCCCAGGTTGCCCAGAGCAGTGGTGGCTGCCCCATCCCTGGAGGTGCTGAAGGCCAGGTTGGATGGGGCTTGGAGCCCCCTGATACAGTGGGAGATGGTCCAGGGGGGTGGAATTGGATGAGCTTCCAACCCAAACCATCCCATGGTTCCATGATTCTAAGTTGCCATCAACCAGAACCCCCAGATCCCATCCCTGGAGGTGTTCAAGGCCAGGTTGGATGGGGCTTGGAGCCCCCTGATCCAGCAGGAGGTGGACAGGAACTGGAAGGTCTTTGAGGTCCCTTCCAGGCCAACCCCTTCCGTGGTTCTGTTCTATGGTTGTGACTCTCAGTAGTGAGGAAGCAGTGGCAGAGAAGTGCTCCCTGCACTTCTGCTGATGCTCTCAATCATAGTGGGATTTAGAGATTCCAAATTCCTGGGCATCTCTGCCTTTAGAGGAGACTTGGTGGAGAGGGAAAGGGGAAGACTGCTCACCCTGCTTTGTGTTTTGACTGGGGGCTCCCATGGAATCCCACTTGTGTTCAGGGAAGAGGGCTTCCTCAGTCCTGCTAAAGCACTTCCAGAGGTCTCTCCTGATCCAAGGGCTGGATTGCTGACATTCTCTTTATTTTCAGTGTGTCCTCCAGTTCTTGTATCGCATTGGTTGTTCCCAGAGCTGGTGTCTGCATCCCAAAATGTATCCCTTTCATGAACAGAATTCACTTACTGTTGGTTTTGTAGGGGTTTTAGGTCGTGGCCACGACAGGGAGAGAAATCAAACACAGCACCACATTGCTTGCTCGTAGTTCTTTGAATCTGGGAGCACTGGGCCTGAGTCTGGGTGCAGAAAGCTTTGTGTTAATTGATGGTTGGCATTAACTTGGGGAGCTGAAGAGCTTCTGAGCTGCAGGTGCTGAGGAGCTCGCTCTGAAGATCAGGCTGAGAGCCCTGGCTCTGGTTAAGTGGTGCTTTGTTTGGTCCCAGTCTTCCTGGAGTCCCAGGTGGCGCAGTCGATGTTTCCTGGGAAGATGTGTGCTAAGGGTGTGGATCTGGAGCATCCAACCTGGCCGTGAACACCTCTAGGATGGGGCCTGGAGCCCGCTGTTCCAGTGGGCGGTGTCCCTGCCCATGGCAGGGGTTTGGAACTGGATGGGCTTTGAGATCCCTTCCAATCCAAACCGTTCCATGGTTCTGTGAAGCCCCTGCCAGGGGTCTCTGCTCTGGGCTGAGTGGTGCCAGAGCAGAGCTGGGGGCCTGGTGAGAGCTGAGGAGGGGAAGATCCCTGCTTGGTCCCCGTGGCCTGTTCTGTAGCGAGGCGTGGAGGAGGAGGAGGGTCTGGGACATCAGTTGGTGACTGAAGGGTGGCTCTTGTGGTGCTCTGTAATCCCGTGTTCTCAACACTGGTCGTGCTCTGCTCTCCCAAAATGCCTTTGAAGCCTCTGGGGTGCTGTTCAGATTGTTTGGGAAGGCTTCCACATCTTCTGGAAGCTCCCAACATGAGAGACTGATACAGCATCGCCAGGCTCGGGGTGTCTGCTTCAACCACTCTAACTTGGTAGTGACTTCCAGAAAGCTTTGTTGTTGCCCTCTTGCCCCAACTCCTTGCCCTGCTAAATGTCCTTTGCACCTTCAGGTACAGACATGAAATCGCTCATGATGGTCAACGGATTTACATCCTGGGAGGTGGAACTTCCTGGACAGCTTATTCCTTGGATAAGGTAAGGTGATCAGAAACCTTCAGAGCTTGCCTGTGTGGGAGACTTTTCTCCAGTGGAGCATAACCAGCAGAGTCACTTCAGCTGGCTTTGTCCAGAGAGCTTGGTGGTAAACCAGATAAGCAGGAGCAGATTGTCCTCCTGTTTCTGTGAGCAGTGGCGATGCTGCAAACGTGTCCTGTTGGCTTTGTAGGATCACAGACTCAAAGGATAGGTTGGGTTAGAAGGAACCTCAAAGCTCATCCAGTTCCTGTCTAGGGGCAGGGACACCTCACACTGGATCAGGGGCTCCAAGCCATCCAACCTGCCCTTGGACACCTCCAGGGATGGGGCAGGGACACCTCCCACTGGATCAGGGGGCTCCAAGCCCCATCCAACCTGCCTTTCAACACCTCCAGGGATGGGGCAGCCACAGCTTCTCTGGGCAACCTGGGCCAGGGCCTCCACACGTCATCATGAAGAATTTCTTCCCAATGTCTAATCTCAATCTCCCCCTTCCAGTTTAAAGACCTTTCCATCATCTTGTCACTTGACTCTTGGAAAAAGCCCCTCCCCAGCTTTCCTGGAGCCCCTTTCAGTCCTGGGAGGCTGCTCTAAGGTCCCCCCAGAGCCTTCTCCTCTCCAGCTGAACAATCCCAACTCTCCCAGCCTGTCCTCACAGCAGAGGGGCTCCAGCCCTCGGATCATCTCTGTGGCCTCCTCTGGACCCGCTCCAACAGTTCCATCTTCTTCTTATCCTGGGGATTCCAGAGCTGGACCCAGGGCTCCAGGTGGGGTCTCCCCAGAGCGGAGCAGAGGGGCAGAACCCCCTCCCTTGCCCTGCTTTAGCTGCAGCCCAGGACTCAGACCTACAGATGGTGAATGTGGTACCCAGTGACCACAGCAATCCACAAAACAGCTTCATTTATCAGAGATTCTCTTTAAAAACCCCTGGGACGTCTTTCTGAGTGTTGTATTTGTGCCAGAACAGGAAAGTGCCAAAGGCAGGAGTTCCTTGACGTTGAATTCAGCTACTGATGTGGTGACTCTCTTCTTGTCTTCTCCATAACCGTGTGCTTGTGCTTCCATTTCCTCTCCCATGGCAATTCTTTCTCTCCCACGCAATCTGTGGAGAGAAGAGTGAATTCAGCTTGGGGTCTGAAATGCTTGAATGAAGAGACTTCAGACAGCTCTTTGCTTCCAAAAAGAGGTAGTAGTTAACGTGAATTTATCTGCGCGCCCTCCTCCTGTGGTGTCAGATGGGTATTGCTGGATGTTTTTGAGAACTGGAGGGTGTGGGTTTCACTTGGTCCGGTTTTTTCAAAGCAATATTCTGTTCCTCATCTCGGGCTCAGATGGCAAAGCCCGAGGTGAGAGCTTTAGTCAGCTGGCACGCTTTGAAGGTGGTGTCTTGTGCTCATCGCTGGCTGCCGGTGGCTGTTGTTGGCGTTGACACTGAGTTTAGAGGTGTTCTTTACAGCAACCCCCGCCTCGGGGCCTGTCCCTGCCTCCCCGTGGTGCTGGGGGCGCTCACGGCTCCTCTCTGTCCTTCCAGATCCACGCCTACAACCTTGAGACCAACACCTGGGAGGAGATCGCCACCAAGCCTCAGGAGAAAGTCGGTGAGTCTGGAACCGCAGAGAGAGGGGCCGCGCTGCTCCGAGAGGCGGTTGGCTGGGCCTTGTGCTCCAGGATGAGACTTAGTGCTGGCCTTGAGGTGCGGGGTGGCCACTCCGAATGTGTACTTTGAGAATATATATATTATGAATATATATTTCCTGAATATATATATTTTAATATATATTTCCGAATATATATATTTAATATGTATTTTCTGAAGATATACATTTTTAATATATATTTATGAATATATATTTTCTGAATATATATTTATCTTCTGGATATATATATTTTTATGAATATATATATTTTTAATATATATTTCTGAATATACATTTTTAATATATATTTTTCTGAATATATATATTTTCTTAATATATTTTCTAAATATGTATTATCTGAATATATATATTATCTGAATATATATATATATTATCTGAATATGTCTTTTCTGGATATATCCTTTCTGGATACGTAGCCCACCCAGAGTGTCCTGAGCAGCCTCCCCTCCGTCCCTCGAGGCTGGGGAGGGTGCTGGTGGCTGGTTCTCCTCCCCTGTCCTCTCCGTGCCCTCTCAGGTACCAGGTGCCGGCTGGGGTTGCAGCAGGGCTTTCCCGGAGCCTCCCCTGGAGGGGCTCCGGAGCCGGGCGGATGAGCTGCTCAGGGCTCTGGTTCAGCAGTGGGCAGGGCCTCGATGATGCCAAAGGTGTTTTCCATTTGGCTGCTGCTTCTCATCAGGGCAGGGGGCAGAGCTGGAGTCCGTGGGGAATGAGATTCCAGCTGGTTTCTTCCTTGTCTGGGGAGCCAGCAGGAGTGGAGCCCTTAGAGAGCGCCGGTTGCACGCTGCAGATGTTACAGCTGTGCCTGCAGGAGGGCAGAAGCCCCTTTCAAACCAAACACGTGACTCCTGCCCGTGGTCATACGCTCGGATAACATCACCTCTGGCCCAGGCACTTTAAAGGAGTTGATTCTGTTGTGTTTTCCCCCCAGGCTTCCCGGCAGCCAGAAGGTGCCATAGCTGTGTTCAGATAAAAAATGGTAAGATCTGCCTCTTGGTGTTTCTTGTGCCACCCAGCAGTGACCAAGCCATCCTTCGAACCTGAGGGGTTTGAGGGAACTGCAGGGCACTCGTGTCTGTTCTGGATGTGTGTGTGTGTCCAGAGGGGCTGGAGAACAAGGGTTATGAGAGGTGGCTGAGGGCCCTGGGGCTGTTCAGCCTGGAGGAGGCTGAAGGGAGACCTCATCCCTGTCCACAACTGCCTGAGAGGAGGCTGTGAGGAGGGGGGATTGGTCCCTTCTCCCAAGGGACAGGAGATGGGATGAGAAGAAATGGCCTCAAGTTGCCCCAGGCCAGGGTCAGTTTGGACATCCGGAAGGATTCCTTCCTGGAAAGGGTTCTCAGGCCCTGGAATAAACTACCCTGGGAGGTGGTGGAGTCCCCACCCCTGGAGGTGTTTAAAAGAGGGGTTGATGAGCTCCTTAGGGACGTGGTTTAGCAGTGGACAGGGCTCAGAGGTCTTTTCCAACCAGATGATTCTGCGTTTCCCTGACTTCAGTCTCCGCCCGTTGTGCCGGGGGTGGTGGCTGGAGCTGAGCACCCTGGGGTCCTCTCTTACAGACGTCTTTGTTTGCGGAGGCTATAACGGAGAAGTGATTCTGGGAGACGTTTGGAGGCTGAACCTGCAGACCTTCCAGTGGGCCAAGCTCCCTGCTGCCATGCCAGAGCCCGTGTATTTTCACTGTGCTGCTGTCACACCAGTAAGTGCCTCAGTCCTTTCCTGCGTCGCTGCAGCTCAGGGTGTTTATCCGAGCTCTCTTGACCTTTGTGGGGGCTGCAGATAGAGCTGGGCTGGGGTTATGAAGGAAGGGACCCCCCTGGGTGCCGCCGTGGAGTCGCTGCGCCGACACCTTGTAGCCCTGCAGCAAGTCAGAGCGGCAGCGCTGGGAATGTTCTGCTTTCTGAAAGCAGCAGTGCCAAAGTTTAGCTTTCAAACTGCATCCAAGGAGTAATTCTGTGTGTGAACAGCAGTTCTGGCTGCACAATTAAAACCCCACCACCACTCCTCCAATTAACAATGCGATTTGTTGTACCCAGAACAGCCGGGGTTGAACAGTTGGCAGGCGAGCGGCTCTCTTTGGGAGGTGCTGCTGCTTGAAGGCTGGGATTGCTGGAGCTTGGAGACCTGGGGGAGCTGTGGCTGAGGAGCAACAGGCACCAGGAAATGCCTTGAGCTGTGACTCCAGCCTCCTTCAGCCGCTCATCACCTCAGGGCAGCGTGCGAGGGGTGTAAGATCCAGTGTCACCAAATTTGGGGACCATTACAAAAGCAGCTCTTCTGGGAAACTCAAGCCTGATAAAGCCTTCAGCCTTCCTGTGGTCGGTGCATGGACAGCAGGAAGAGAAAAGAAGTGCCCTCCTCAAAACAGGGCAGCAGCTGAGCTTTTCCTCTCTCTCTGTGATCCCTGAGCACATCCCACACCAGGACAGGCTGGGAGAGCTGGGCTTGTTCACCCTGGGTTATGCTGAGGGAACGCAGCAGGACTTTGCCTGGTGGGGTGGTTAAAAAATAGTTAAAAACACACATTCCTAATAGCTGAAAACTAAGTAGGGCTCAATATCAATCAATTAACACTTTGCCCCACTCCCGGAATTACTTTCTCGGGGTAGAATTCACCTCAAACGCAGAGCAGAGCACCCCAGGTGCTTGAGGAGGAGACCTGTCCTTCAGCCATGTGGTTCCCCCTCTTGGCTGTGGGAGGAGCCGGGGCCGCAGGTGGTGACACTTCTGTCACTGGCACAGAAAGGTGTGTGGGGTGAATCTCACCCTGTGATTATCCAGCTGGGAATCTGGAGAGCCAAAGCCTGGTTTTCCTTGCAGTGTTGCTCCTCCGCACCTCCTGCTGTGCCCCATGTGACTCCCCCCTCCTGAGGGGAGACCTCATCCCTGTCTACAGCTGCCTGAAAGGAGCTTGTGGTGAGGGGGAATTGGTCTCTTCTCCATGGGATGAGAGCAAATGGCCTCAAGTTGCACCAGGGCAGGGTCAGATGGGACATCAGGAACAATTTCTTCACTGGAAGAGCAGTGAAGCCCTGGCAGAGGCTCCCAGGGAGGTGGTGGAGTCCCCATCCCTGGAGGGGTCTAAAAGATGAGTAAATGAGTTTCTGAGGGATCTCAGAAATTCAGCAGTGGGCAGGGACGGTTGGACTCGCTGATCTCGGAGGTCTTTTCCAACCAGATGGTTCTGTGATTCCCACCCAGGCTGGCTGCATGTACGTTCACGGAGGGGTGGTCAACATCCACGAGAACAAACGGACTGGCTCTCTCTTTAAGATATGGCTGGTGGTGCCCAGCCTGCTGGAACTGTCGTGGGAGAAGCTCCTGGAGTATTTCCCTCACCTCGCGACTCTCGCCAGGTCTCAGCTCTTGCACCTTGGGCTGACACAAGGACTCGTTGAGCGACTAAAATGAGGACATTGCATGCTTCCACCCGGGACACCCTGTGTTCCAGGAGCCCCCACCCACTCCCTATTTATGGATACCATGGATGGTCTTGTTAAGAGGATGGAGGAACCCGCTCAACGCCTTACTCAGCAAATACATCGATGCCTTTCTAGGAATTTTTACTTTAAGTTGCTGGAAAAAAAAAATCCACTTTTAATTTATGGCTCTCCAAATTGCACCATTAATCAAAAACGCTCTAATCCATAATATCCAGCCACCCAACCATCATCAGCACCTGCTTGGGACTTCATTTGGGGAGCAGGGTGGGGGGAGCTTAGGGAGCATCTGAGCCCACGAGCCCCTGGCTGGCTGCTTCCACAAGGTGTGTTTGGCTGAGGAGCGACAGCCACTGTTCTGCTTGGGGTGACACTCACGCCCCCAGCGCCCCCCTCAGCTCTCCTGCTACAAAAGCGAGAAGAACTCCTGCTTGAAGGCTTTGCATGTGTTCCACGGGCACCTTGTTCCCACCTCTCTGAGCTTCGGAAGACGGCCGGAACGTCGCGTGGGGCGGCGAGCGAAGCTTTGCCTCTGCAGCTTCCCTGGCGCTGGGCTTTGCAGTAGGGTGAGGCACCCCCACCTTTTCATATTGAAAGGTTTGCTTGGAAGACTGCTTAAAAGTTGCCACTTAATGGACTACTGTGTAGTTTACTGGGGGTGGCGACAGGGAGGGACAAGGGTTTGCTGAGAGGTGTTCTGGAGGGGGCTGTGAGCCCCCCTGTGCCAGCTCGGTCCTGGGCAGCAGCTGCCTCTAAGCGGAGCTCTTTTCCTCCTCCTCCTCCCACACTTTTCCCCGTCGGCTTCACGGCCCTGGGGCTGTGGGGGATGTTATTGCTGTGTCTGGTTTTATCGTGGCTCCTCGGGAGCTCCCTGGATCGCTCACCCGGTACGGGAGGCGCAGCCCACAGGGCACCACTGGAGCCTTGACAGCCCCCTCAGATCTGCCTGTCTTTGGGGTGGCTTCCAGCTAAGAGCCTGGGAGGGTGGGAGCAGGAAGCCTGTGCTGGTGGAGAGTGGCATCATCCCCTTTCCACCCCTTCCCAGCCTCCCTGGCTGCTCCCTGCAGCCTCCCCCTGCTCCTGGCTCGGGCTGACCCCAACGCCTGCTGGGGACCCACCTTGTGTGTGCTGTCTCCTTCTGGAGGAGCACGCTGGGCCTTTCCTCCAGCTCCTTCTGCCTTGGACTCGGTGGCTCTCACTCTCGTGGAGGCTGAATGTCTGCACTTAACCTTTGCCTTCTTGGCCTCCAGTTGGGGTGGGAGCTTTGTGCTGGCACCGCCCGGTCAGACAGGCACTGGTCCTTCCCCACCATCTCCAAGGCAACGTTAAAACCAGCTGAGCCTGGATTTCTGATTCAGCAGATTCCTTAAAGCTCTTAGGTCTTCCTTGCTCTGCAGGCTTTGGGCTTGGGCAGCCAGGAGCTTCCCAACGTGTGGACAGAGGGAAGGAGGCGGTGGGTGTTGTGGGGCACAGCTGCCCTCAGCCCGCCTCTGTACCACTGTAACACCATTGCTTAATTGTGGCTTCAAACCTTGACATGGAACGTGTTCCAACACCCCAGCAGGATGATCCAGGCATTGATGTCCCCGTGTCACACTGATGGGACACTCAAAATCAAGCCCAAGCCTCTCCTGCTGAAGGTGGGAGGAGATCTTGGAGTTTGCTTTTCCTGCCAAACGGTTGTAAGCAGTGCAGAGCTCACTGCAGGGTTTGCCTGAGGTGCTGCTCCTGCACTGCACATGGAGATTTTGAATGGTAAAAGCTTCTCCCTGGCTCAGGGTGGCAGAGGCTTCACACCAAGGTGCAGCCAGAAGGATAATCTGATGGAGGGAGAGGAGTTCGGAGCATCCACGGGACTGGGCCACAACACGTTGAGCTGGAGAAAGCCACCAATGGAACTGGATTTTGAGACAGCCCTGCTCCCAGCACCGAGCAGAGCGGCTCAGGGCAACAGGAGACCTCTTTGGGGCATTCTTGCAGCCACCAGTGGCTACTGCTGGGCTCGTCCTGCTGCTGGAAGGGACTGCAGTGCCAGCCCTGCCCCTCTTTCCCAGACACCATGGCTGGATCTGGCTCCAGGAGGAGGCCTGAGCATCCCTCACCCAGGGTAGATGGTTTCTGTTCAGCCTCAACCATCATCTTCCACCCTCCCATCACACGTCTTTCCCATCTCCCCGTGCTGCCGAGCCCAGCCTCTGCCCTCAGCTCGGGGTTCTCACCCAGGAACCTTCCCAGCTTCTGTATTAACACAGCAGGATTGTCCACACTGATGTTCCTGTAGGAAAAGCTTGATGAAGCAGCATTGTTAATTGCTAATGAGCCGCTGCCACCCTCGGGGAAGGAGAGGGGGGGATTCGGGCTGCTGCCCCCTGCCTGCCTCACTCCAGGCTGTTCCAGGTCGAGTCCTGTTTCTCCATCGTCCGTGGGACCTTCTGGAGCTCGGTGCCCCCTCCCTGCTGTTCCCACCACCGTCGATCCGTGGGGCTGGGGAGGGAGAAGGGCCACAGGAGGGGCAGTGCCTGTGCTTCTGTATCCGTCCGGGTTTTGCTTTTGAGTTGGTTTTCTGTTTGTTTTTAAATCTCTGATAATAAATCTGTCCAAGCCACCCCCTTTGTCCTCGCACCTCACCTGCTGGAGGAGGATGAGCCGGTCCCTGGGGCGTCCCCCCTGCCCTGAGAACCACACCAGGAGCATCCCTGAGCCTGCTGGGGCACCTGGGGCTTTAGAGCTCTCATCAAGGATGACCCAGGACAGGCTGGAAGTGAACTGGAGTCCCAGGGGAAGGTCAAGGCCAAGACTGGAGCCCCAAGGAGAGGGACTGAGCAAGGCTGGAGCCCACAGCCACCCCCCTGCTGGTGTCTCCTCCCCTGGCACCTGCTCTGGTGCTGTGAGAGCACAGCAAGTGCTGCCCCTGCTCCGCTGCAGCTGAGCCACTGCCACACCCAGAGCTTGGTACCTGGTGGGTACCAGGACCATCACTAACCTGGGCCCAGAGAGGCAACCAAAGGCTCATTTGAGGAGAAACAACCTTGTTTCTGATTTGTACAAAACTGCTTTAATGACAAAACAGCTGAAAAACACCTTTTGGTGCATTTCTTGTCCCATCAAGAAGCCCTGTGCAATCCCGAGTGCTTCCCAGGCCCAGGATCTGCCTGGAAGGATGAGAGGTTCTTCTCGGGCATCTTTTCCCAGTACAACACATCCCAAGGGAGAGGGTCTGTCCTCGAGACCACACAGAAAGCCCCCTTCAAGACTCTCCACTAGGGGTAATTTTCCTCCCAGCCACACGCGTGGGCTGGAGATACCTCTGTGAAGTGCTCTGAGGCTCCTCGGTTCAGGAGTGCTCCCGTGGCCACCACCCTTCCCACCGCTGAAGCCCCGTTGGCTCCTCACCAGGGGAGCCAGGAGGCAGCAGGAGCTTCCACAAACGATGCTTCGGGACCGGAGCCAGCCCGGCCGAATCCCTGAGACACCGGAGAAGGCCTTGACGAGCGCCAAACCCAACGAGAGGGTTGGAGAGCAGAGTCCAAGCCTCAGCAGCCACTGGGCGATGGGGCAAAGAAATACACAGCAAGGAGGATGAAGTAGACCATCACCAGCACCGTGCCTGCAGCAGATGGAGAAGGGGGGAAGGAGTTACTTCCTGGGCCAAGGAAGTCGCTTTTAAGATCTTCTGGTCTGGATTAGCCCACTGTAGAGGACTTCCACGATCCTCTCAAACTCTCCATCAAGAGAGGTTTAAAACTCCCTCTTAAAGGTGAAAAGGGAGTGATCCCTTTGGAGCTGCTGCAGGGGGGGCAGCTCCAGCATCTCCACGATGGTCAACCAAGACTCCAATTGCTTGAGTCGCCAGCTGCCAAGAGCTGCAGCAAGCTGATGGCCCCAGGCCCATCCCCAGGAACCGCCCCCCAGCCCCATCAGCACGAGGAAGGTCCCACAGTGGCCTCCGGGCACCTTGGAAGTAGTCACATTTGCCATCCATGAAGATGTAGTTCATGAGCACCACGCTGAACATGCTGGCGTAGACGTGGAGGTCGCTGAAGACCAGCGTGAAGTTGGTCGGCTGTGGAGCAAGAGGGGTTTGTGGATTCATGGGCAGCCAAGGATAGTCCAGCACCTCCTGACCCCCCTCTGTCACCCCTTGAACCCCACCCCGAGTCCCCCATCCCTGGGGCTGGGGACAGCCAAGGTAGGAGACACCTGAGCCCCCCTCCCCCTGTGCCGAGAGGGGAGGGGGCACTGGGGGCGGCCGTGCTCTTGCTGTGTCCCAATGTGGGGCTGAGTGTCCCCAGTCCCCCCAACCCGGGGGCTACTCACGTAGAAGATGGTGAAGAGCACCAGGATGGGGATCTGGAGCATGCAGACCTGCACGGCGATGCAGTTCCCAATTTCGATGCTGGGGAGGAACAAAGGACTTGAGAGCTGCCAAGCTCCAGGTCTCTGCTCAGCTCCAGGTGAGGAAAAACCCACCCCGGGGAACCAAATCTTGGAGCCCAGCCTGGTTCTGGCCCCATTTTTTGGGTGGCTTCAAGTCCTCTGGAGGGCAGATCGGCAGGACCTGACCCCACCAGTGGCACCGAGGCACAGCAACGGGACTGGGACAGACAGGGCACGGGGACCACACTGGAGGACACCCCAGAACCCATCCTTCCGGCCACCTCACCTCAAGCTGAGGTTGTTCTGCAGGGCAAACTGGATGCCGTTGACAATCTCGGGCAGCTCAGGCACCATCGCCAGCACCGTGACACCAATGAAGTACTGCAGGGAGGAGGTGGCATCAGCGCCTGCGTGGGCTGGTCCTGACCACAGCCAAACCCCCGGGGCAGCCGCGGCTCCTCGAGTCCGTGGAGCGTCTCAATCCTCCCTCCAGCCTTTGGGGCTCAATCCCACAGCCAGGGCAGGTTCCCAGCCCTGGAAGGGCGCACCTTGGTGCCCAGGGCCATCCCCACGCTCACCTGTGAGACGGTGGAGTTGGTGAGGATGGGGCTGATGTGCTCCGTGGCCAGGTCAGCGCAAGCCGACATGCAGAGGGTGGAGAGCAGGAGGATGACCAGGGCCCGCCAGCGAGACCAGTGGACCACAGCGCTGTGGTGGTGGCCGGGCACTGGGGGAAGAGCAGGGACAGGATGGGATGAGGTTCAGGCTGGATATCAGGAAGAATTCCTTTACAAAAAGGGTGGTCGGGCACTGGCACAGCTGCCCAGGGAGGGGGTTGAGTCCTCATGCCTGGAGGGGTTTAAAAAGGGATGGATGAGTTTTTGAGGGACGTGGTTTAGGGGATGATGGGTGCGGTTGGACTCCATGATCTCCAAGGTCTTTTCCAGCCGGAAGATTCCAAGATGGTGGTGAGAAGAACCCTGCAGCCAGGGCACGCACGGGCAGGGGGACACTCACTGTGGCAGTCGCTGACATGGATGTCGTAGATGTGCGAGTGAGTTTTCAGGGTGAAGAAGAGCCCGACGAGGTAGGCAGCAGGGAGCAGGAGGGACACGGTGTACACCAGGGGTCTGCGGGGCACAGCGGGGCACGCGCTCAGTGCCACCAGGCTCTGGCATGGAGACCCCAGCTGGGGATGGAGGAGACGGAGGCCGCAGCACTGGAGCCCTTTGGGGGGGCGAAGGGGGGGGATACAGGGCCACAAGGCAGCCCGGGAGGTGCCACCCCCAGTGCTCCCCACCCAGCAGACACTCACTGGACGTGGCTGGAGTAGAGGGTGCCGTTGCTCCCCATCTGCGGGGAGAGAGAGCACCTGTCAATGGAGAGGTGGGGGCAAAGGGCCAGGTGGGCTCGGAGCACCCCAGACCCCCCTCCCCAGCCCCTCACCAGGTCGAAGTGACAATTGTGGCAGAGGAAGTGGCCCAGTGGGTTCTGGGTGACGTTGTGGCACTCGCCGCAGATCAGCTTCCCGTACACCTTGGAGAAGAGCGTGGGAGCAAAGACACCTGCGGGGACGGAGGGACGTGAGGGTGGGCGTTGGTGGGACCCCTCCCACCTCCCCGAGCCTGGGGACAGCCCCCCACCCCATCCCCTAACTCACCTCCCACAGAGAGGAAGAGCAGGGCCGAGCTGACGCCCGCCGAGCGGCTGTTGAACCGTTGCTCCTGGTGCCGGATGCCCCCGATCACCATGCACAAACCCTGGGGAGGGGGGAAGAGAAGGACCCCCCCCAAAGCTCCATCAGCGCTCGGCTCCCTGCAGAGACCGAGCGGCCCTCGGGCCACGGGCTGCACCACCCCCAGTCTCACCGGGATGAAGAGGACACAGCCCACCAGCGTCCCCGTCAGCGCCGACTTGACCACCTCGGCGTAGCAGCGGTTGCCCTCGCGCGAGCCCTTGATGAGGGCGCTGATGTAGAAGGTGAGCTCCGTGACGGAGCCAAACGTGGCGTTCACCACCGCCCCCACCGCAAAGTTGCTCTGGGCGGAGATGCTGGAGAAGAGGAGAGTCAGAAAGGCCGGGGATGTGTGCCCCCCCCCAGGCCCCCCGTTCCCCCCTCACCTGGCGATGGCCATTCCGATGTAGTAGGAGAGCGGCACGATGGAGAGCAGGGCCAGCGCGAACTTGATGGCCGAGCCCGTCACGACGTTGTGGTTGTCCACGTAACCCAGCACCAGCGTCACCAGCACCAGCGGCAGCAGGTCTGGGGTGGGTGGTCAAGGACCTCGCTGAGGATGAGGGGTGGGATTCGGGAGCAGGTTCACCGCCCTTCCCCACCCCAGGCCGCGGAAGGATACTGACGGCGAAGACGTTGATGCCGGCCACGGCGTATTTGTAGTAGTAGGGGTTGAGGGCGCGGTAGCAGCAGAGGATCACCTGCCCCTCCAGCGGCACCTCCGTCTGCAGAGGGACAGGTGGGTGACGCTGTCCTGAGCAACCCCCAGCCCAAACCCCCCCGACCCCGAGGCGCCCACCTTCCGCAGGTGCCGGACGAGCACCCGCTCCGGGGGCAGCAGGAGGACGCGGGCGGCGGCGCGGGCGCTTAGCTTGGCCACGGGGATGAGGAGGATCAGGAGCCACGCGGTGACGCAGACGAGCCCGTGGGCCAGCGCCAGCGCCGGGTACCCCAGGCACAGCCACGCCACGGCGCCCGCGCGCCCCTGAGGGCAAGGGTTGGGGGGGGGGGTGTCACATTTAGGGTTTGCCACCACAACGCACCCACCCCAGGGGAGCGGGGGCACCCACGGGTGCCGTCCCCGCTGCGGTGGGGGCTCCCCACGCTCAGGAAGGGGGTGACGCCATGCCCGGCGCAGGGCTCACCCAGGATCCGGCACCTGCCCAGCACCGCGGGCACCAGCGGTGTGACGCGGGACCCCCGAGCAGGGCTGAGCTCTCCCCCGCGCCAGCCTCGCAGGCACCCAGTGCCCGGCGGGGTTTGGGGACCTGGGGGAGAGAGAGAGGGGGTGTCAGGGTGTGGCATGGGACACCCCGACCTATCCCCCGGGGGGTCCTGACGCGGGGCACACCGGTACCTCCAGTTCCTGGATCACTTTGCCAAAGGGCCAGAGGAAATACCCGGCCAGGTCCCAGCAGAGCCGCCCTGCGGGGACACAACCGTCAGCTCTGTAGGGGACACGTGGGAGCACCCCACAGAGAAGGGACCCAGGAAGCCCCAGCACCCATCGGTGCCGTTCCGGGCTCAGCCAGCCCCTCGTAAGAGGGTCCCAAATCTGGGACTCACCGTAAGGAGCCCCCACAACGGTGATGAACATCACGGCAGCCACAAAGATGTAGAGGACCGAGAGCCACCAGCCGAAGAGGAGCAGGTAGAGGACATTCCCACAAGTCACCGTGGACCCTGCAGGAAGGGAAGGCACCGGGTGGAACCATTGTCACCAGCACCACCCCAAACCCACGCTGCACGGGGAGTCCCCAAGGCCACCAACCTCCAGAGCCCCGGATGACGTTGAGGTCGGAGTAGAGCTCCTTGACGATCTCCGATCGGTCCTCCCAGGGCCGTGCCGTCACGTGGCTCTTCCACTTCTTGAAGCCAAACTGCAGAGAGATGGGGTTTTGGGTGAGGGGAAGGGAAAGGAAACCCATCACAGCCAGCCAGGAGCACCTGTGGGTGCCCTCACCCACCCCACGGGCACCCACCTTGTAGTTGTTGGAGAGCTTGTTGGCCTCCACGGCGTTTTCGGCCGTCAGGGTGGTTTTCACCACACAGCTCTCGCAGACCTCGTCCGAGTGCTGATGGCAGCAGATGGCAGGGGACGCGGCTGCGGCCGAGATGCGGGGTTGATAAAGGGGGTCAGACCCCCCCCCAAGCCCCACACCCAGCCCACCCCACAGCCAACCTACCTGGGGGCACCCGGGGACGGTGCAGGTGGCAGCCCAGGTCGCCCAGGTCACCCTGCACGTTGTTGATGGCAGCGCAGTGCCGGCCGCAGAGGGAGCCCCGGCGAGGGGCAGCGGGGCCAGCGCTGTCACCCTGCGGCTCGAGGACCTTGGGGACATCTGCGGGGGCGTTGGAGTCATGCGGGGGATGAATCCTGCCCAGGCTCAGCGCCGCGGGACACCCGCAGGCTGCTGGGCTGGGGGGGGAGCACACTGGTCTGCAAACCCCCCAGGGTGGTACCTTAGGAGGGGGGACACCACCAGTACCCAGGGTGAGGGGGGTATCATGGAATGGTTTGCGGTGGAAGAGACCTCAAAACTCATCCAGTACCACCCCCTGCCATGGGCAGGGACACCTCCCACTGGATCAGAGGGCTCCAAGCCACATCCAGCCTGGCCTTGGACACCTCCAGGGATGGGGCAGCCACGACTGCTCTGGGAAACCTGGGCCAGGGCCTCCCCACCCTCACAGCAAAACATTTCTCCCCAAGATCTCATCTCAATCTCCTCTCTTTCACCCCAAAACCCTTTCCCTCGTCCTATCCCTGCACTCCCTGATTCAGAGCCGCTCCACAGCTTTCCTGGAGACCCTTTCAATCCTGGGAGGCTGCTCTAAGGTCCTCCCAGAGCCTTCTCCTCTCCAGGCTGAACAACCCCAACTCTCCCAGCCTGTCCTCACAGCAGAGGGGCTCCAGCCCTCGGATCATCTCTGTGGCCTCCTCTGGACCCACTCCAACAGCTCCATCTCCTTCTGATGTTGGAGATCCCAGAGTTGGACCCAGGGCTCCAGGCGGGGTCTCCCCAGAGGGGAGCAGAGGGGCAGAACCCCCTCCCTCCCCTCTGCTCCCACTGCTCTGGGTGCAGCCCAGGACACGGGGGGTTTCTGGGCTGGGAGCGCTCGTTGGGGCTCCCGTGGAGCTTCTCCTCCCCCAGCACCCCAAGTCCTTCTCCCCAGGGCTGATCCAAATCGAGGTGAGCCAGAAACCCCCCCAGTGTGAAGCTCAGGAGGGGTGGGGAGCCCATTGGTACCCAGAGTGGGGCAGGAAACCACCCCTGTGCCCAACATCACCCTTGGAAGCTGGGGTCTCCCCGGTGCCCGGGATCAGGGGGGCACCCCAGTACCTGGAGAGATACTCGGAGGAGGAACCCCAGTACTCGCGGTGGGAGGGACCGTCCCGATGGCCAGCGTGACACCCAGGAAGGGCCCCCAGTGCCCGGGACGGGGAGTATTCCCAGGTGCCCGGTGCAGTGCTCGGGGTGGGACAGGGGACCCCCGGTGGTCGGGGGTGGGACCGGGAGCTGCCCAGTACCCAGGATGGGGGGAATCCCCCCGGTGCGATGCTCGGGGTGGGACAGGGACACCTCTGGTACCCGGGATGGGGGGACCCCCTGCTGCGATGCTCGGGGTGGGACAAGGACCCCCGGTGCCCCCGACTCCCCCTCACCGGTCGCGTCCTGCGCGCAGCAGCAGCAGCAGGCGGAATCCCCCTCGCTGGCCATGGCGGGGGGTCCCAGGCAGCAGCGGGGGTCCCGGGGCGGCGGAGGTCTGGGGGTCCCGGGTCAGCGGTCCCGGAGCCGCCCGGCCCGCCCGTTTTTAAGGGGAGGGACCGGGCATGCGCGGGGGGACCCCGGGAGCCGCCCCCTCCTCAGCGGGGCCGGAGGGTGGGAGGTGCGAGGGGGTGGGGGGGGATGCTGGGGAGCGCGGGGCGGGGGTGCCCGGGGATGTGGGGTGCGGTGTGGAGGTGCACAGGGATGTGGGGGTGCACGGTGTGGGGTGCACAGGGACCGGGGTGCGTGGTGGGGGGCTCAAGGAAAGGGGATGCTCAAGGATCCAGGGGGTGCGGGGACGTGGGGGGTGCGGGGCTGGGATGCACAGTTTATGGGGGTGCACGGGGACCAGACAGTGGGATTTATTGGGGTTCACAAGGACGAGTGTGCACAGGGACCGGGGGGTGGGGTGTGTCGGGGTGCACAAGGCTGAGTGAGCATGGGGATCGGGGTGGGGGTGTCTCTATGAACAGGAATTGGGGTGCATGGTGTGTCAGGATGTGCACAGGGACTTGGGATCCACAGGAATCTGGGGTGCAGAGGGATCCAGAGCTCCTGCAGCACCAGGGCACGCAGGGCTCTGCGCTGGGGGCACAGGGACCGGGGCGTAGAGGGACCTGGGTCCCGGGCACCTGGGGTGAGGGAGAATCCGGGGTGCAGAGGGAGCGGCGTGCGTGGTGTGTTGGGGTGCACAGGGAGCAGGGTGGGTGCTTTATTGGGGTGCGCAGGAGCTGGGATGCCTGGGGACCAGGGTGCCTGGTACTATCGGGGTGCACAGGATCCCAGGGATCACGGCAGCTTGCAGGATCCTGGAATCGCAGTGGATTCTGGGAGCCTGCGGGATCTCAGGGCCACAGGGGATCTCGAGAGCACAAAGGACCCCAGGGCAAGAGGGGAACCCAGAGGGCACAGGATCCTGGGAGTGCAGGGGATCCCAGGGCTGCAGGAGCAGGGGATGATTGTGCCCTTGGACTTGGAACTGAGGAGGCCACACCTCGAATCCTGGGGTCAGGTTTGGGCCCCTCACTCCCAGAAGGCCCTGGAGGGGCTGGAGCGCATCCAGAGAAGGGACCGGAGCTGGGGAAGGGTCTGGAGAACAGGGGTTGTGGGAGGGGCTGAGGGCCCTGGGGGGGTTTGGTCTGGAGAAAAGGAGGCTGAGGGGAGACCTCATTGCTCTCCGCAGCTCCTGGAGAGGAGGTTGGAGCCAGGTGGGGTTGGGCTCTGCTCCCAAGGAACAAGGGATGGGATGAGAGGAAACGGCCTCAAGTTGTGCCAGGACTGGATAGTGGGAAAAATTCCTTCATGGTAAGAGTGGTGAAGCCCTGGCAGAGGCTCCCAGGGCAGCGGAGGAGTCCTCATCCCTGGAGGGGTTCAAAAAACATGGGTGTGGCACTTTGGGACAGGGTTTGGTGGGCATGGTGGGGTTGGACTGGGTGAGCTTGGAGGGCTTTTCCAGCCTGAATGATTCCGTGATTCTGACCCGCAGGCCAGTGCCACCACTAGGTACGAGGTGCCAGGCAAAAGGAGAAGCTCAGGGAAGATAAACCTGGCTCAGGAATGTCCTGCCAGGCTCCAGCCATCACTGCTCAAGCACAGGGAAAACCCAAGCAGGCGTTGGATAAAACCAGCTCCTTTAATGGGGGATCTGGCCGACCCGGGTTGGTGTCCGACCCTTGGAAAGGCCCAGCTGCCTCACGCCGACCCCACCGCTCCCTGCGCTCGCCACAAGCTCCTCTTTTCCCTCCCATCCATACAAATCCACCCTGTTCTCCCCCTCCCCAGAAATGCTGGCCCCGTGTCCTGCCGGGTTTGGCTGTTTGGGACACGGCGAGGGGCGCAGCTTCAGCTCGGAGACCCTCGGCACCTCGGGATCCAGGGATTTGCAACCCCTGACTACAGCAACGACTTCCAAAGCCCTCCCCTCCCTTACATAAAAAAGGCTTTTGTCAAATATTGAACGGCCCCTTCTTTAAAACAAATCCAAGTGGCTTTCCCCCCCTCCCCCCCAAAAAAGTACATTCCGAAAAGCAGGGACTTAATAAAACCCAGCAAAATGGCTTTTAAAAGAGGAGCTGGAAAGAGGCAAACGGGGCTGGAGTTCGTATGGAGCAGCACTTTGGCACTGAAATGGTTTCAATATCGTCCCAAAAGCTTCCCCTCTGCCCCCAAAGCAGAGCTGGAGGATCCCATTCCAAAGCAAGGCTGTTCTAAGTGGCCAACACTCGGGTGGTGCTCGGCTCCCCCCGCTGCTCCTCCGCCCCCCCAGGGATGTTACTCTCCAAAGATCCAGAGAACGTTGACTCCCGACAGGCCGAGGTTGACGCGCCTGCAACAACACAAGTCAGTACCATAAACCCCCTGTAAATCACAGCACCACCTTCAAAGGTTACAGGGAGAAGAGCCAATCCCACAGGAGCGGGGAGGGAGGCGCCGCGCTTCGCCCTGAACCCAGCGCAGCCCTTTCAGGACCAAGGGCAATCCAGGCGTGGCTTTTTTTTTCACCCCTACACACAATTTACCCAGTTCCATGAAAAAGCTGCTCTTGTTTCGAGAGAGGAGGTGGTTTAACACCACCGACACCGCCCCGCTGCGGGGATCTCCGGGCACGCCTGACGCGCGGTGACGCAGAACCGAGGGTACCTACCCCAGCATCCCAGATTCCTTCGTCTTTATGATGTAGAGGAACATCAGCAAGGTATGGAACATGTTGTTTCTGCCCTAAAAGGAGAGGGGAGAATCAGAAATCAAGTCACTGACGAGAAACCACGGCAATATTCCAGGCAGAACAAGCGACCGCAGGGAAAGGCGTCTGGAAAAGGTGGCAGAGGGAAGGCTCCCAGGCTTGCTGCTTCCATTTCTCCATTAGGTAAATACCAGAAATGTGGGTTTTGGTTGGATTACCACCTCCAAATGCTTTTAAATGCTGAAAGATTCTGGAAAGCAGACATCCAGCAGCAACCAGGGGTCAATATGAAATCAAAACGGGCAGGTGGGGACTGGCAGCTTCCCCCCCAGAATTGCTGCAGAGAAGCACCAGGATTACAAAGACTTGGTCTTTTTAAAATTAATTGTCAGAAAATAAACCAGAGGAAGCTACTGCCTCGGTGCCTGGGTATCTCAAACAGATACCACAGCTGTTATTTAGCAGCAGACAAAGTCCTGCGCCACGGCCCAAGCCCAAGGTAATGTTTACTTCCTGCACTGAGCCAGCCAAGGTGTAAACAGTTGATAAACGTGGCTGGTTCCTGAGAAACCAACCCCAGACCGGAGCTGGCACTGGTTCCTGGCAGGGGAGAAGCCCACGGACAGGGCGGTACCTTGGGCAGGTTGTAGACGTGGCGCTGGTAGATGAGCTCGTAGTGGGGGGGGTTGATGCTGCTCTGGTAGATGCAAAACACGTTCTCGTTCGAAGTGTCTGCGAAGGAAAGGTTTGAACAGTGACAGGGGATTCCACAGTACCACAAGGCTGGAAAAGACCTCTGAGAGTCCAACCTGTGACCCAACACCAACACCCACTCCTCGTCTAAACCATGGCACTCAGTGCCTCATACAATCTTTTTAAACCCCTCCAGGGACAATGACTCCACCCCCTCCCTGGGCAGCTCATTCCAATGGCCAATCACCCTTTCAGTGAAGAATCTTTTCCTAATATCAAGCCCAAACCTCCCCTGACCAAGCTTGAGACCACGTCCTCTTGCTCTGTCACTGGAGAGAAGAGACCAACCCCAGCCTGCACTCTCCTTGTAGGCAGTTATAGAGAGCAATGAGGTCTGCCCTGAGCCTCCTCTTCTCCAGGCTGAACAACCCCACCTCCCTCAGTCGCTCTTCACAGGGCTTGTGCTCCAGCCCCTTCCCCATCCTCGTTGCCCTCCTCTGGACACTCTCCAGCATCTCAACATCTCTCTTAAACTGAGGGGCTCAGAACTGGACACAGCACTCAAGGGGAGGCCTGACCAGTGCCGAGGATGAGGGGATGATAACTTCTCCAGTCCTGCTGGCCACACCATTCCTGATGCAGGCCAGAATGCCACTGGCCCTCTTGGCCACTTGGGCACTCTGCTGGCTCGTGTTGAGTTTCCTGTCCACCATCACTCCCAAGTCCCTTTCCACTTGACTCCTCTCCAGCCACTCTGTCCCCAGCCTAGAGCTCTGCGTGGGGTTGTTGTGGCCAAAGTGTAGAACCTGGCACTTGGACTTGCTGAACTTCATCCCATTGGAATCAGTCCGTGGATCCAGCTTGCCAAGGTCCCTCTGTAGGGCCCTCCTACCCTCCAGCAGATGGACACTTCCTCCCAGCTTGGTATTGTCTGCGAAATTGCTAATGATGGACACAATCCCCTCATCCAGATCAACAAAGATGTTAAACAGGACCCAACACCGACCCCTGGGGGACCCCACTGGGGACCAACTGGATGAGACATCGTTCACCATCACTCTCTGGGCTCGGCCATTCCACCAATTCCCAACCCATCCAAGCCACGGGCTGCCAGCTTCTCCAGGAGACGGTGCCAAAGGCCTTGCTGAAATCCAGGTATTCCACACCCACAGCCTTCCTCCCATGCACCAGCCGAGTCACACGGTCACAAAAGGAGGTTTCAGGGGGCACAAGGAGCAGCGAGAGGTGAGCACAGGTACCTGGTTTGTCCGGTGTCTGTATGAAGTGCTGGGAAGTGAAGGTTTTGCCGTCGGGATACTTGGGATGAGGCGGCAGCCTGGAGTCCAGGTAGGTGCAGAACACGTGCATGATGATCTGGGCAAAGAGAAAAACACCTCCTTTCGGTCTCATTAAGGACCCAGCAGCTCCCCAGCCACAACCTCAGGCAATTTGAGAGCCCTGTGGCCACTGAACCCCCCCGTACCGAGGAGCCTGGGGCGGCCGAGTGCTTGAAGCCGAGATTCTGGTGCTCCCAGGCACTCCACTGGGTATTTGATTTTCCCCCCAGCACCACGACCTGATCTCAGCTCAGGCACCAGCAGCTTTACCCTGGAATCTCACAGAATTCTGGCAAAGTCCCAGATGCCATCAGCACCTTCAGGCCAGAAGAAACCAAAGCACAGCTTGGCAGACCTGGCACCCATCGAGCAATTTCTACTTCCTCCTCACAAAACGCAAACCCAAAAACCACTGAAAAAAACCCTATTCTGGCCGTGAGCCTTATTAAGAACACCAAAAGGTTGAAATGAACTCTTAGAACAACCAGAGCTGCGTTGTCTTCCCAGATGGAAAATTAAATCCCATCCCAAGACTAACTTTGTACAATTCCAACTTCCAGTGACCCAATCTCATTGTAACTTCATCAGCAAAGTTGTGGAGCTCTGACATTCATATCTCCTGGAGTTTATTCTCCCAAGTAACTGAAAAATCTATTTGGAGTGGGGGTAAAATATGACCCACCCTAATTCTGCTTCCAGACATGGAGTCCAGCTGAAGGCTTGCACTGCACAGCCCGTTCTCTGCTCCCTCAGCTGCTCCATGGTCTTCCTTTTCACTAATGACTTCAGCTGAATTTTCAAGCCATTGTTTACACAGGAGGTGCTGTTCCTCCCCACCTTTCAGACAAACAAGCTGAGCATCACTGAGCCCCTCTCGAGCAGGATGTGCAACACCTTCAGCTTCCTCGATCCCACCCTGCTCGTGTTTCCCCCCCTCTGTCCGTCAGAGCAAAGGAAAAGGGGAATGAGGTGAACGGTTTTCCTTGCATTAGGAATTGCATTTCCCTAAGGCTCACTCTCCAAACACCTGTGCTGAAGGGCACCCACTCCAAGCTGCCCAATGGAGACGTCTCCCAGCACTTACGGAGGAGTCGGTGGGCAAGTCCGTGTCCCACTTGCGGCCCTTGAAATCCCCTCCTCTGTTCCATCGGAACGAACTCATGCACCCTCCCTGGGACAGCTCTGAAAGCAACAAGGTTTACTCAGTTACTGGGCCTTGAAAGATACAAAGTCTTATTTTATGCTGCTTTCAGGGGCTTCACACTTGTTTCTGGTGCACAAAAATTCCACTAACAAAGTGTTTGTAAAGATATTAATACAGGGAGGTAAAGTTCCAGGGTAATTTTTATCTGTAGTTAATGATGGGATTCAATTCAGCACTCTGAATGCAGGAGGAGGAGGAGAAGGTTTTTAAAAGCATTCCCAAAGTTTCATCCAAGTCCTGCATCATTGCACGGCTCCAACAGAAGAAAGCAGCAGGGCAGCATCTCTCCGGCTCAAAAGCAGCCCTCGTCCCTGTGTTGACTCTTCCAGTGTCTCCACTGATGCTGGAATATCTGACACTGCCAACACTTGTCACAGAACCATGGAATGCCCTGAGCTGGAAGGGACCCACCAGGACCACCCAGTCCAACTCCTGGCCCTGCACAGCACAACCCCAACAGTCACCCCGTGGGGCTGAGGGCCTTGGCCAAACCCTGCTGGAATATTGTCAGGCTGGGACTGCTTCCCTGGGGAGCTGTTCCAGGGCTCCACCACCCTCTGCTCTGCTCTGCTCTGCTCTGCTCTGGGGGAAGAACCTTCTCCTGGTGTCCAAGCCAACCCTGCCCTGGCCCATCTTCCTGCCCTTCCCTGGGCTCCTGTCCTTGCTCACCAGAGAGAAGAGCTCAGCGCCTGCTCCTCCTCCTCCCCTGCTGAGGAAGCAGCTCTGAGGTCCCCCCTCAGTCTCCTCTTCTCCAGATGAACAGACCCAGTGCCTTCAGCCTCTCCTCATGGGATTTCTCCTCCAGACCCTTCCCCAGCTTTGGGGCCTCCTCTGGACACTTTCCAGGGCTTTGGTGTCCTTTGGATCCTGGGGTGCCCCAAACTGCCCCCAATGCTCGAGGTGGGGCCTCCCCAGAGCAGAGCAGAGCGGGACAATCCCCTCCCTGGCCTGGCTGGCGATGCTGGGTTGATGCCCCCCAGGACACGGTTGCCCTCTTGGCTGCCAGGGCTCGCTGGTGGCTCGTGGTCACCTTGACCAGAACCCCCAGGTCCCTCTCCTCAGGGTTGCTCTCCAGCCTCTCCCTCCCTGCTCCCTGAGGACACCCGGGGTTGCCGTGTCCCGGGTGCAGAACCCAACCCTTGCCCTGGTGAAATTCCTTGTCCATGGAAATGGGAGTGGTTTAGGTTGGAAGGGGGACACCACCTACCTTTGATCCTTTCGACCAGATACTCCTGGTTTGGTGTAAGGTCCAAATACTGCACTATGGCGTTCAGGGTTGGAATGAGAGGAGCTTTAACGAGCGCTGCCTGCTTCAGGCTGCTGATGCTCGCTTCTGCAACACACCAAGGGGCAGCACAGTCAGCTTTGACCCCACCTGAGAGCCCCCCTCTCCTGCCCCCAGCCTCAGGGCGTTCCACCTCATTTAGAGACCTCGGAACACAGAACGCCTGACACTGCACCAAACCCTCATTCCAGTTCAGTGAAGCAATAAATGGCAGCTTCCCATCATAGAAAATAAAAGCCAGAAGGAAGCAGCATCCACTTTGAAGAGCAGAGGGAGAGCAACGAGGTGGGGGAAAGGCCAGCACTGATCAGTTTTTCCCGAGGCATCACAACAGATGCAGCTCTTGAGGAGATGCTACAACAAAGAGCCCGCAGAGAGGGTCTAATTTGAACACAGCCCATTCAATCCAATTCTTAGAATCACAGAATCGTAGAATCATCTGGTTGGAAAAGACCTCTGAGATCATTGAGTCCAACCATCCCTGTCCAATACTAAACCAGGTTCCTAAGAAGCTCATCAACCCATCTTTTAAACTCCTCCAGGGATGGGGACTCCACCATCTCCCTGGGTAGTTTATTCCAGGGCCTGAGAACCCTTTCCAGGAAGGAATCCTTCCTGATGTCCAATCTGACCCTGCCCTGGGACAACTTGAGGTCATCCCCATCATCCCATCTCCTGTCCCTTGGGAGAAGAGACCAACCCCCCCCTCCCCACAGCCTCTTCTCAGGCAGTTGTGGACAGGGATGAGGTCTCCCCTCAGCCTCCTCTTCTCCAGACCAAACCCCCCCAGGGCCCTCAGCCCCTCCCACAATCCCTGTTCTCCAGACCCTTCCCCAGCTCCGGTCCCTTCTCTGGACACGCTCCAGCCCCTCCAGGGCCTTCTTGGAGTGAGGGGCCCAACCCTGACCCCAGGGTTCCAGGTGTGGCCTCCCCAGTGCCCAGTCCAGGGGCAGGTTAAGGAACTGTAAATTTGAAGCAGTTCCTTCAGAACTGTATCACAATACGAAAACCAGAACTTCATCAGAATTAAAAACCCTTTTGGAAAGCAGCTGAATCTAAGGAAGGATTTGGAAAAGCACATAGTGGAAACAGGGAGACTTTACAGGGAGCCACTGGCACAGCTGCCCAGGGAGGGGGTTGAGTCCCCATCCCTGGAGGGGTTTAAAAAACGGGGGGGTGAGTTTTTGAGGGACAGGGTTTAAGCGGAGGATGGGTGCGGTTGCACTCGATGATCTCTGAGGTCTTCTCCAAGGGGAAGATTCTATGATTATCTCAAACACCTCTGCCCTTGAAATGTTTGTTGACAGTTTAATAAGCAATAATCAGTGACAATCTGAGCCTGTAATTCCCCAGCAGGAGGTTCAGAAGGAAAAAAAGGGGGGAAAAATAAAAGGAGAGGTTCACGAATTTTGTTTTGAGATTTCACCACCGTTTCAGGGCACTTCCAGCTCGACGTGGAACAAACCCCACGCCAGCAGAGAGCAGGAATGGCACAGTAACACCAACCCAGCCCCTCCACCAGGCACCCCTGGAACTGCCCACCCTACCTCCGATCTGCAGCTCCGGGCACCCCATTCTCCTCAGCTGAGTGCTCACAGACTCGACCTCCTGGACGAGCGGCACCAGAATAGTCTCATTAATCCACTAGGAAAGAGGAATGTGAAAATTCAACAGGTCAGAAGCACAAAAGTATGGAAAAGCTCCCAGCCCTTGGCTTACAGCGGTCACCAAAGGAGCTGAACCACACAAACTCTGAAGCCAAGCAAGGAGAAAAGTAATCAGACCATTGAGTTGGGCAGGGTTTAAATGACCCTTCCAAAAGGCCAGAAAACTCAATGTCAAGGAGTCAGGGCAACAAACCCCTAGGAGGGACCCCATAAAGCTTTTCTGAGCACAAGCTTTTATGAATCACAGCCCCCCCCAAGCCATGGAGATAATTTATACCTTGATGGGCCTTTCCCTCTCACATTGGGAGCTGCCAAGACGCTGCCGGTGGGATTTGTATGAGGCAGGAGCTGGGAACTGCAGCAGTTTCCCAACAGAAGCTCAGGAATTGGCTGTGGATCTCACCCCAATCTTTGCTTCCCACTAATCTTACTGCAAATAAACCCCCACAGGACACACGAGGGAAACTGCATCCTTCAGAGACACTCGGAGGGGCAACTCAGAGCCAGGCTTACTGATTATTTTGCCATCGTGTGTCATTATCTCCCCTGCTACAGCAATTCCTGCTGATAAAATCAAGGCTTTCCTTGTTTTTACCAGAGTCAGCCTTTGGGGTTGAGTCTTCCAGGCTTTCAGCCCAGAAGGAGCCTGACGTGCTGCAGAAACCCAAGTTGAGCCACAGCAAGGAATCCCAAATCTCGTCACATCCAGGAGGCTTTTTGTTTCTCATTTGAAAGTTGGATGAAGTTTTCAGACTGAGGTCAGGTTGAAAACACATCTCAGTGGCCCCCTCAAAGCACAGGGTGTTTTTCTCTCCTCTCCAGCCCTCAGGCACTGCAGCTCCTCCTCCAGCACGAGGGGACACGGAGGGGCTTTTCCACTCTGCTGCCCTCGTTCTAAAAAACCAGGTGGTCCTTTGAGAGGGGACTCACGTTTCTGAACTTGGCAGTCCAGGAATCCATGTGATCCAGGAGCTGTCGGTTCATTGTCACCCGTGCCCACACCTATGGGAAGGTTTATTAAGCACTTAATAAACTTAAAGGCTTCTTAATGAACTTAAGGTGCGTAAGAACTTAACAGAACACCAAGAGTTTTTGGAGCCCTTGACAATTTAGGGTCCATTTCTGATTCTGGCAGTACAATCCCTTTGCATGAGCCCAATTCTCTCTCAGGAACTGGGAATCTGCACTGTCAGACTGATTTAAGGAGCATCTGAACATTTGGTAAATGTAAGAAATAAAGAAAATGGATCAAATTTCATTTCACCCACGCAAATTGTATTTCCTTCCCACCAGAGTTCTTTCAGACACAGCTGTAAAGGCTTTGGGCTTTACATCCTCCAGCTGCCCCACTGGGTTCAACACAGAGCAGTTTGAAGTCAATCTTTCTGTCACAGATGTATTTTAGCCAGAGCACACCTTGTTCTCCCAGGGAGGAACTATTTTCCAACTGGAACTCAGGATCTGAAAAGCCAATTAGAGCGAGGCTGCACGAGGATGGTTAAAAGCTACAGATTTCTCTCTCTCCACCCGTTTTGATGCAGCTCCAACCCCGATGTTATATTTTAGAGGCCTGTTGAGAGGGAGAAATTGCTGAATTTACCTCTTCTGCAGCCTGTTTGGAGCTCAGATCAGCTTCGTCCTTGTGTGCTGAGGGAGCCTGGGACCTGCAAGCCAGCTGATACTGGAACTTCCTCAGCATCTGCGCGTTGTCTGCCATGGAACGGCTGTAGTTCCAAAAGGTCGGGCTGCTGGAAGGAGAGCTGGAATCTGAACTTCCTGAAATGATTAATTCATTAAAGAAGTCAAGCACAAGTACTGCCAAGTAATTCTGGAAGCAGCAGCGCAGGGAACACGTTGGGATCTTAGGGCTCTGCAAGGAGATGGGAGCTCAAACCACCTACAGGGAAGCCAGCCCACACGAACGTGGATCTCAGCCCCATCTCCACTGTCCAAACCCAGGACAAAGCCAGCCTGTGGGTAACTCACCCCCTTTGGCTGAACACCCCTCTCATGAAAGGTGATGCAGGGTGTCACATCACACTCAGCTGGCCAAGGTACCCAACAGCACCCATCTCCACGAGACCCAGCGAGAGCAGCACCCACCCCGTCCAAAGGGAGGCTTTGGAGGAGAACTTTCTGGACCTCCCACGCCATGGAGACGCGTGGGAACGGTGGCCTCCTACCTCAGGTCCTTATTACTCAGCAGAAGGCTAAACTGGCCAGCAGCCACCTTTAGCAAGGTGATAACCACAGGTGGGTCAGGTCTATTGACCAGCAGGAGAAGGTTGGAACCCTCTCCAACCTTTCTCACCTGCCAAAGCCAGTCTTGAACAAACCCAACACCTTCTCCTTACCAACCCTCCCCAGCACATGGGTTTATTTACCTAATTGAACCCTGTGCTGCTTCTCCTCCTCATTTCGAAGGAAGGTGTCCAGTGACTTGAGGTCTGTTATATAATCTTCTTTGCCAGAAGGAGAATTATACAGAACGGGTGAAGAGCGGTAGCGAGACCTCAGCCCAGTGCTTTCCACTGGTCCAATACTGGTGGGGTGCAGTGACCCACTGGGAGACGAGCTGAAGCTGGAAACCTTGGGTGAACAAAACCAAACGCTTGTGTCGTATGAGGAAGACAGAATTGCACCTCGATTTGTAAACAACACAATGTAAGAGACTCCTGTCTGGAGTTTCATAGGATCATGGAATCTTCTGGTTGGAAAAGACCTTGGAGATCATCGAGTCCAACCGAACCCATCCTGCCCTAAACCCTGTCCCTCAAAAACTCATCCACCCGGTTTTTAAACCCCTCCAGGGGTGGGGACTCAACCCCCTCCCTGGGAGCCTCTGCCAGGGCCTGAGAACCCTTTCCAGGAAGGAACTTTTCCCAATATCCAACCTAAATCTTCCCTGGTGCAATTTGAGGTCATCCCCATCATCCCATCTCCTGTTCCTTGGGAGCAGAGCCCAGCAACCCCTCCCCACAGCCTCCTCTCAGGCAGTTGTGGACAGGGATGAGGTCTCCCCTCAGCCTCCTCTTCTCCAGACCAAACCCGCACAGGTCCCTCAGCCCCTCCCACAACCCCTGTTCTCCAGACCCTTCCCCAGCCTCGCTGTGTTCTTTGTGTTGTTTCTTTTCTTTCTCCTTTGCATTTACAGCTTGGTTTCTTATTTTTTCTCTGTTCTGAAACGAATCTGGGGGTGTTGGTTGGCAGGGGCTGACCCTGAGCCAGCAGTGGCCCAGGGGGCCAAGAAGGCCAATGACATCTTGGGCTGTGTCAGACCCAGCATGGGCAGCAGGAGCAGGGGGTGATTGTGCCCCTGGACTGGGCACTGGGGAGGCCACACCTCGAGTACTGGGGTCAGGATTGGGCCCCTCAGGACAAGAAGGACATTGAGGGGCTGGAGAGCGTCCAGAGAAGGGAACGGAGCTGGGGAAGGGTCTGGAGAACAGGGGCTGTGGGAGGGGCTGAGGGCCCTGGGGGGGTTTGGTCTGGAGAAGAGGAGGCTGAGGTGAGACCTCATCCCTGTCCACAACTGCCTGAGAGGAGGCTGTGGCAGAGCAAGTGTTATCTCTTCTCTCAAGTGACAGGAGATGGGACAAGGGGAAATGGCCATGAGTTGTGCCAGGGGAGGTTCAGACTGGATATTGGGGAGAATTTCTTTACCAAAAGGGTTCTGAGGCCCTGGCAGAGGCTTCCAGGGAGGGGGTTGAGTCCTCATCCCTGGAGGGGTTTAAAAAACAGGTGGATGAGTTTTTGAGGGACAGGGTTTAGTGCAGGTTGGACTCAATGATCTCCAAGGTCTTTCCAACCAGAAGATTCCATGATTCTGTGAATCAGCCACTCTAAACCAGCTGAGGTGAACCCAGTGAAAAGGACAAACCCCGACACATCTATCGGGTTCACATCTGCTTTGCAAAAGCAGCCAAGTCACAAACCCCCTCCCAAGCTCTGCAGCTCAGGGCGCACCCCGAGGACCCAAGGAGCTGCTCCCGGTCCTTACCTTGCCGTAGGTGCCTCCAGGTGAGTAGGGCCCGGCGCTGCCGTGAGCGGGGCTGCTGCCCGACAGAGCCTGGAGCTGAGGGCTGTACCCCGCGACGCAACCGGCAGCGAACTTGGGGCTGGCGCTGGGCGAGCGCGAAGGGCTGTAGCTCAGCACGCTCTGACCCTGGAGGGGAGGAGAGGGCGTCGAAGACAAGACCTTCTTGGCTGCCATCTCGCTCGGGGGAGTCGTCTGCACGGCTGCAATCAGGGAAAAAGCACAACTAGCACCGTGGATGAAGCAGCCCCGAGCTCTCCTCCCCTTAAAAACACCCTCCCCATCTCCAACGCTGCTCTGGCATGGATTTATAAAGATATTGGAAGGGGTTCTAGAAAAATCTACAGAACTCAGCAATGAAGGCACCGAGAGGGAAAAAAAAGAGAAGGCTGAGGCACAGGAGCAGAGCTCAGCACAAACCCTGCAGCACCAGGTGACAGTTAAGTGGTACCAGTCAC
Organism: Dromococcyx pavoninus; assembly: GCA_033558185.1. NCBI lineage: Eukaryota > Metazoa > Chordata > Aves > Cuculiformes > Neomorphidae > Dromococcyx > Dromococcyx pavoninus. Next base: position 40,803 of record JAUMJL010001946.1, read on the forward strand.
TGTGGGTTACCCGGGGGGTTCCCCCAGCCTGTTCCATCAGTTGCTTTTGCAGCCCAGAAGGTCACCTGGGCTCCATCAAAAGAAGTGTTGACAGCAGGGTAAGGGAGGGGGTTCTGCCCCTCTGCTCTGGGGAGACCCCACCTGGAGCCCTGGGTCCAGCTCTGGAATCCCCAACAGCAGAAGGAGATGGAACTGTTGGAGCTGGTCCAGAGGAGGCCATGGAGATGATCCAAGGGCTGGAGAACCTCTGCTGTGAGGACAGGCTGGGAGAGTTGGGGTTGTTCAGCTGGAGAGGAGAAGGCTCTGGGGGGACCTTAGAGCAGCCTCCCAGGACTGAAAGGGGCTCCAGGAAAGCTGGGAAGGGGCTTTTCCAAGGGCCTGGAGTGACAGGACGAGGGGGAACGGCTTTAAACTGGAAGGGGGAGATTGAGATTGGACATTGGGAAGAAATTCTTCAGACTGAGGGTGGGGAGGGCCTGGCCCAGGTTGCCCGGGGAAGTGGTGGCTGCCCCATCCCTGGAGGTGTTCAAGGCCAGGTTGGATGGGGCTTGGAGCCCCCTGATCCAGTGGGAGGTGTCCCTGTCCATGGCAGGGGGTGGGACAGGGTGGGCTTTGAGGTCCCTCCCAACCCAACCCATCCCATGGCTCTACCCTACCTGCCTCCTTTATGCACCTTTAGCACGTGGGATGTCTTAGCTCCTTTGTGCAAAGAGATGAGATCCCTGAGCTCTGGTGGCGCAGCCTCGCTCCTGCCCCGTTCCCTGGGGCCACACCCCCAGAGCAGAGCTCTGCTCTGCCACCACTTCGCTCTGGGTTTATTTACCTTGCCAGGTTCTGCTCTATTTTAAATCTTTGCTCTGATGTTCAAGATCAATCCTCTCCCTGCTCCTGCTGCCCACGCTGTGTCTGACACAGCCCAAGATGCCATTGGCCTTCTTGGCCCCCTGGGCCACTGCTGGCTCAGGTTCAGCCCCTGTCAACCAACACCCCCAGGGCCTTCTCCTCCAGGGCCTTTCCAGCCGCTCTTCCCCAAGCCTGGAGCTGCTCGGGGTTGGTGTGACCCAAGGGCAGGACTTGGCCTTGTTGAACCTCATCCTGTTGGTCTCAGCTCATGGATCCAGGTTCTCCAGCTCCCTCTGCACACCCTTCCTGCCCTCCAGCCCATGGATCCAGGTTCTCCAGGTCCCTCTGCACACCCTTCCTGCCCTCCAGCCCATGGATCCAGGTTCTCCAGTTTCTCAACCTTGAGATAACTTCTATACCTTGAGATATTTTCTCTACCTTAAGATGATTTCTCTACATTGAGATAACTTCTCTACATGGAGATGTTTTCTCTACATTGAGATGATTTCTCTACCTTAAGATGTTTTCTCTACCTTCAGATATTTTCTCTACCTCAAGATGATTTCTATACCTTGAGATAATTCTGGTCATACTCACTTTGTGCTCTGAGACCACGGTGAAGGAACCATCACCAATCCACCATCCATTACCCCCCTCCAGTTCTCCCCAAAGGGCTCCTCAAACCCCCACCTGACGTGACTTCTGGAACCCCGCGGGCAATCCCGTTCATCGCTGGTGCCAGGCAGGGTGATCCAGAGCCCGAGGGATCCTCCCATCGAGAGACCCAGGAGGAAAGGGGCGCGGGGATGTTTGCAAGACCCACCTGAGCCGCGCAGCCCCAGCAGGCTCTGCTGCCCCGCGCTCACCACCAGGCTCGTCGGTGCCACCGCGCACCTGAAGTACCTCCAGAAATCGAAGAGCGCGTTCAGGCTGAACAGCGACGCCAGCGCCAGCTCTGGGAGAGAGAGAGGGGGGGGACACTTGTGCCGGGACCCCCGGGCGAGGAGAGCAACAGCACCCGCTCGGGAACAGCCGCCGGGGCCCCCCACCCCAGGGCACGACGGCACCGCCAGCGAGCGCCGACCACGGCGGCCACCGACGGCCGCCGGACGCTCAATGGAGAACCACGCGGAGAATCCCCCACGCGGAGCTGGGATATACCCCAAACAGAGGTGGGAATTACCCCACGTGGAGCTGGGATATACCCCAAACAGAGGTGGGAATTACCCCACGTGGAGCTGCGATATACCCCAAACAGAGGTGGGAATTACCCCACGTGGAGCTGCGATATACCCCAAACAGAGGTGGGAATTACCCCACGTGGAGCTGGGATATACCCCAAACAGAGGTGGGAATTACCCCACGTGGAGCTGGGATATACCCCAAACAGAGGTGGGAATTACCCCACGTGGAGCTGGGATTTCCCCCACGCGGAGGTGGGAATTACCCCAAACAGAGGTGGGAATTACCCCAAACAGAGGTAGGGATTACCCCACATGGAGCTGGGATTTCCCCCACACGGAGGTGGGAATTACCCCACACGGAGGTGGGAATTACCCCACACGGAGCTGGGATTTCCCCCACGCGGAGCTGGGCTTTCCTCCACACTGAGGTGGAATTTCCTCCATGAGGAGGTGGGAATTACCCCACACAGAAGGTGGGAATTACCCCACGAGGAGCTGGGATCTACCGCACGCAGAGGTGGGATTTCCTCCACATTGAGGTGGGAATTACCTCACGCGGAGGTGGGATTTACCCCATGCTGAGATTGGATTCACCCCACATTGAGGTAGGGATTACCCCATCCGGAATTGGGAATTCCCCCACGTGGAGGTGGGATTTCCTCCACATCAAGGTAATTTCTCCACATTCAGGTATTTTCTCTACTGAAATCTTTTCTGCACGTAGAGATAATTTTTCCACGTCGAGGTATTTTCTTCACTTTGAGATAATTTTTCCACATTGAGGTATTTCCTCCACGTTGAGGTTTTTCCCTATCGAGGTATTTTCTCTATTGAGGTATTTTCTCCATGTTGAGACAATTTTTCTACCTAGAGGTATTTTCTTCACGTTGAAATACTTTCTCCACATTCAGGTATTTCCTCCATGTTCAGGTATTTTCTCCACATTGAGATATTTTCTCTACTATTTTCTCCATATTGAGATAATTTTTCTACAAAGAGGTATTTTCTCCATACTGAGACAATTTTTCCACGTTGAGGTGTTTGCGTTGAGATATTTTCTCTATTGAGATATTTTCTCTATTGAGATATTTTCTCTATTGAGATATTTTCTCCATTGACATAATTTTTCTAGACTGAGATAATTTCTCCACGTTGAGATAATTTCTATATTGAGATAATTTTTATACATTGAGATAATTTTTCTACATTGAGAATGATTTCTGTCGCTAAAATTGGACTTTTAGAAGTGAGAGGTCATTTTCCATAGGAAACTGAACTCCTGCCACGAGGTTTCACAGTTATTTCTCACGCATCAGCTTCCATCAATCTCTGTTCATCTCCTGATTTTCCTCTCCCTCTTGCTCCACCTTTGAATTTCAGAATCCTTAAGGCTGGAAGAGCCCTCCAAGCTCACCCAGTCTAACAACAGCCCAACCCCACTGCGCCGGCCAAACCCTGTCCCCAAGTGCCACAGCCACATGTTTTTTAACCCCTCCAGGGATGGGGACTCCACCACCTCCCTGGGTAGTTTATCCCAGGGCCTGAGAACCCTTTCCAGGAAGGAATCCTTCCTGATGGCCAATCTGACCCTGCCCTGGGGCAACTTGAGGCCATTCCCTCTCATCCCATCTCCTGTCCCTTGGGAGAAGAGACCAACCCCACCTCCCCACAGCCTCCTCTCAGGCAGTTGTGGACAGGGATGAGGTCTCCCCTCAGCCTCCTCTTCTCCAGACCAAACCCCCCCAGGGCCCTCAGCCCCTCCCACAACCCCTGTTCTCCAGACCCTTCCCCAGCTCCGTTCCCTTCTCCGGATGTGCTCCAGCCCCTCCAGGGCCTTCTTGGAGTGAGGGGCCCAACCCTGACCCCAGGATTGGAGGTGCTGAGTGCAGGGGGACTATCTCCTCCCTGCTCCTGCTGCCCAGGCCACGATGCCACTGGCCCCTTTGACCACCTGGTCCACAGCAGGGCACAGTGACACTTATCACTGTCACTGCCAGAAATGTCATTTTTAAGCCCTTTTTTAACCTCATTTCACTTCCTGTGATCTCCATTGAAACTGTTGAGATTTCAGCAGGCCAGGAGTGCTAAGATCTTCCTCAGGTACCTCATGAAAGGGCCTGATGACCTTGTTTGATTTGTTAAACCCATTTAATTTGGGCCCTGAGGCTTTGGCAGACCTGGTGGATTTTACGATGTTGTGCTGTGGTGTTTCACAATCATTTGTGTTTGTTTGAATGAGTAGACTCTGCCTGTAGAGGCTGTTCCTGGGGTGCCCATCCACAAGATGGGGAGCTTCAGGCCCATCAGCCTGACGATTTTGGAGTGGTTCATCTTGAGGCAGGGTCAGCCATGGGATCAGACCCAGTCAGCGTGGGTTCATCGATGGCAGGTCCTGCCTGACCACCCTGAGCTCTCTTTCCGACCAGGGGTCCTGCCCAGTGGATGAGGTCAAGGTTGTGGATGCCATCTACCTGGATTGCAGTGACCTTGGGCACCATCTCCCACAGCATTCTGCTACAGGAGGTGGTGGTCCAGGGCTTGCACAGGCAGACTCGTCGCTGGATGGCAAGATGGCTGAGCCAAGAGAGTTGTGGTGGACACAGCTCAATCCAGTTGGGGGTCACTCACAGGAGGTGTCCCCAGGGATCAGCGCTGGGGCCAGTCTTGTGTAACACCTTAATCAGTGATCTGGATTAGAGGATCGAGTGCTCCCTCATTCAGTTTGCACCGAGCTGGGTGGGAATGTGGATCTGCTTGGGGACAGGAAGGGTCTGCAGAGGGACCTGGAGAACCTGGATCCATGGGCTGGAGGGCAGGAAGGGTGTGCAGAGGGACCTGGCCAGGATGGATCCATGGGCTGAGACCAACGGGATGAGGTTCAACAGGGCCAAGAAGGCGCCCAGCACCCTGGCTTGGATTAGCCCTGGGGTGACAGCAGGAGCAGGGCAGGGAGCGTCCCCCTGCATTCAGCACCTCCAATCCTGGGGTCAGGGTTGGGTCCCTCACTCCAAGAAGGCCCTGGAGGGGCTGGAGCACGTCCAGAGAAGGGAATGGAGCTGGGGAAGGGTCTGGAGAACAGGGATTGTGGGAGGGGCTGAGGACCCTGGGGGGTTTAGTCTGGAGAAGAGGAGGCTGAGGGGAGACCTCATCCCTGTCCACAACTGCCTGAGAGGAGGCTGTGGGGAGGGGGGGTTGGTCTCTTCTCCCAAGGGACAGGAGATGGGTTGAGAGGGAATGGCCTCAAGTTGCCCCAGGGCAGGGTCAGATTGGCCATCAGGAAGGATTCCTTCCTGGAAAGGGTTCTCAGGCCCTGGCAGAGGCTCCCAGGGAGGTGGTGGAGTCCCCATTCCTGGAGGGGTTTAAAAGCTGGGCAGATGAGATGCTCAGGGATGGTTCAGTAGGAGACAGGGATGGTTGGACGCAATGATCTCAGAGGTCTTTTCCAACCAGATGGTTCTATGATTCTAAGTGAAAGAAGAAAAGAACCCTGAAAACGAAGAGCACTGCTGCAGCCACTCACCAATGTACCAGAGGGGCCAGTAGGTGATGTTGTAGTAGGAGCTGATGAGTTTTCCAGTCCTGCAAAGGAACACAAGAAGTCATTTTGGCAGCGAGAAGGCCCCGGGCGATATTTAGGCCTACACAGAGCAGAGGTGTTGCTTGTTGGGATCGGCCCTCACAATTAAACTCACATTTCAGTGTAGATCATTCCTGCCACAGAAATGTTCAGGAGTCCCCAAGCCAAGACCACCTTCCGGGCTTCAGTCTCCTTCCTCATCTTGATGGTCCTGTCAATGAGCGACGTCGCTGGGCTCTGTTCTGGTGTCATCATCTCTAACAACCCACACAGAGAGAAGATAAAATCAGGCTGTTTTCATACAATTAAGAGTCTCAGGCAGCACAAGAAGAAAGAAAAAGCAGTTGGCCCAAAGAAATGACATAAATGGGCTTTACCTTTAGCCACTGAGTACCTTTAGGCACTGGCAGAGGCTCCCAGGGAGGTGGTGGAGTCCCCATTCCTGGAGGGGTTTAAAAGCCCAGGGACATTAAAGTGAGATTTGGCCCCATTCTCCTCGCTTAGGAGGGTTGGGAGTGGCGGTTCAACATCGAAACTTCAACGCAATCATAGAATCATGGAATGGTTTGGGTTGGAAGGGACCTCAAATCCCATCCAGCGCCACCCCTGCCATGGGCAGGGACACCTCCCACTGGATCAGGGGGCTCCAAGCCCCATCCAACCTGGCCTTCAACACCTCCAGGGATGGGGCAGCCACAGCTTCTCTGGGCAACTTGGGCCAGGCCCTCCCCACCCTCACAGGAGAACATTTCTCCCCAAGATCTCATCTCAATCTCCCCTCTTTCACCCCAAAACCCTTTTCCTTGTCCTATCCCAGCACTCCCTGATCCAGAGCCCCTCCCCAGCTTTCCTGGAGCCCCTTTCAGTCCTGGGAGGCTGCTCTAAGGTCCCCCCAGAGCCTTCTCCTCTCCAGGCTGAACAACCCCAACTCTCCCAGCCTGTCCTCACAGCAGAGGGGCTCCAGCCCTTGGATCATTTCCATGGGCTTCCATGAACCCTCTCCAACAGCTCTAGGTGCTTCCTATGCCGAGGGCTCCAGAACTGGACACAGGGCTCCAGGTGGGGTCTCCTATGTCCCCCCACTCCCTGTCCTCACCCACTAAGGCACAGCAGTGAATCAAGGCAATTCATGAGGCCCTGACTCCAGTGCCACACAAGAGGTCCCCAAAACCCAACTCGCCCCACGTCCCCCTGCCCCACAGAGCCCCCTCAGATGCCACTGCAAAACACAAGGACCCTCTGAGTTCCTCCAAACCAGATCTCACTGGGCACCACATCCTTGTCACACACAATGGGACTCCCAGCTCCCCCCATCCTGACTCAGCAGACAGGGTCCCCCACAGCTCCCCTCATCCTGACCCAGCAGACAAGCCCCCCCCCAGCTCCCCCCATCCTGACCCAGCAGACAGGATCCCCGCACAGCTCCTCCGGCCCCGTCACCACGCGTGGCCCCGCGAGTCCCCGCTGCCTCCCGCCGCAGTACCTGTCGCGGGGATGAGGCCTGGCTGACGCGGAGAGAACCTCGATTCCCCTCGGGGTGGCCCCACAGGTTCCCCCCGTTCCCGGCCGGGGGCACCGAGCAAACCCCCACACCCGGGGCCACCGCGCGCCCGGCGCCGCCGTGTGACGTCATTGGGGCGCGCCGAGACCAAGGGGTGGGGCAATGGGCGGGGCAAGGGAAGGGGCGGGGAGGGGGCGGGGCCAGGGAAGGGGCGGGGGCGGGGGGTTGCAGAGGGACCTGTTTATGGATCAATGGGCTGGAGGGCAGGAAGGGTGTGCAGAGGGACCTGGAGAACCTGGATCCATGGGCTGGAGGGCAGGAAGGGTGTGCAGAGGGACCTGGCCAGGCTGGGTCCAGGTAAACTGGGGTGCTGTAATATTTTTCAGTACTTTGGCGATTTCAGCCCACTTCTGACTTCGAATCCTGTATAGAATGCTTTGGTTTTTTTCTAGAAAAGTCCAAACACTCCCATTGCTCTTTGGCTGTGTACCATGAGGGGGCATCCCCTGAGCTCTGCAGTGTCAGTCACTGGGGTAAATTTTTCAATTTTGAGCCCTTTAAGAGAAATTTAATCTTGGAGGTTTTCTAAGCATCTTGCTGAGAGCTGCCAAGAGTGAAGATAAAGTTCTTAGCTCTGTCCCCTGGACAGACCCTTCTGGGGCTGGGTTTAGAATTTATAGAATTAAATTAGAATTAATAGAATAGTGAGGGACTTTTTTAGACTGGAATTGGTCGGAGGCAAAGTGAGATGGACTGAAGTGGAACAAGAAGAAAGAAGTTTCTTAAGAGGACTTAATAAGGGATGAATTCTGAGGGCGTGAAGTCCCATGGAAAATCTGAGTTGGGTAATTAAAGCAAAGCTAAAGCAAAGCCACCTTTAGTGCTGGTGTCAGAAAGGTTTTTGTTTTGTTCTTTCTTTGTAGCTTTGTTTCAGGGTGACAATATATGGGAAAATGATGAGCCTTTTCCCTGCTTTTCCAGGAACAGGGCACACACTCTTTATTTTTTCTAGTCTTTTTTTTTTTTTTATCAGTAGCAAATGTGTATTGTTTGGATTTGTCCTAGTGAGTTGTTTTGGTGGTTTTTTTAAAATCTGAATAGCACATAGATAGCAAACCCACGATGTGACTGGAATGAGATATCATTCTTGTCTCCCCCCCTTTAAAAAGAAGAATGAAAATTAAAGCAGCACAGGGAAGAAAAGACAAATGAGAGGTGGCTTTATGTGTGAGTCGACCTCTGAATCACTCTTCAAAGAAAGTGCTACCATTGAGAGCTATAAATATATTTTAATTCTTTCTGGATGAGGATCAATGTGAGGAGCTGCATGGCTCCAGCTCCAGTTCAGACCACTTTTATTCCATTATAATTTAAGTTATTAAAATTCCAGGTCAGGTTGGAGGAGGCTATAAACGACCTGGTGGAGTTGAAGATGTCATTGCAAGGGGGTTGGACTGAGTGAGTCCCTTCCAACCCAAACTATTCAATGATTCTATAACTGTTGATAAGTCTTTTTTTACAAACCTGTGCTCCCATTCCCACAAGAAGGTAGCTTTTTAGGAAGGGCCCATCATTAAATTTTAGGCCCAGTGTTGGCCAGTTGCACTGGGAGCCAAAGGGAAAGCTCAGTCCATCCTAAAGGGCAGGACAGGCTCAAATATTCTCCTGCATTGTGTCTGTGGCCAAACTCTGCGAACTCTGAACCCAGACAGTATTCCAGATTGATGACACAAAACTGGTGGGAGCTGTCGATATTCCTGGGGGCAAAGAGGCCCTGCAAACGGATCTGGACAGGTTGGAGAGCTGGGGAATCACCAACCACCTGGAACAGGGGTTGGGTTCTGCACCCGGGACACGGCAACCCCGGGTGTCCTCAGGGAGCAGGGAGGGAGAGGCTGCAGAGCAGCCCTGAGGAGAGGGACCTGGGGGTTCTGGTCAAGGTGACCACGAGCCACCAGCGAGCCCTGGCAGCCAAGAGGGCAACCGTGTCCTGGGGGGCATCAACCCAGCATCGCCAGCCGGGCCAGGGAGGGGATTGTCCCGCTCTGCTCTGCTCTGGGGAGGCCCCACCTCGAGCACTGGGGGCAGTTTGGGGCACCCCAGGATCCAAAGGGCATCAAAGCCCTGGAGAGTGTCCAGAGGAGGCCCCAAAGCTGGGGAAGGTCTGGAGGAGAAATCCCATGAGAAGAGGCTGAAGGCACTGGGTCTGTTCATCTGGAGAAGGGGACACTGAGGGGGGACCTCAGAGCTGCTTCCTCAGCAGGGGAGGAGGAGGAGCAGGCGCTGAGCTCTTCTCTCTGGTGAGCAAGGACAGGAGCCCAGGGAAGGGCAGGAAGATGGGCCAGGGCAGGGTTGGCTTGGACACCAGGAGAAGGTTCTTCCCCCAGAGCAGAGCAGAGCAGAGCAGAGGGTGGTGGAGCCCTGGAACAGCTCCCCAGGGAAGCAGTCCCAGCCTGACAATATTCCAGCAGGGTTTGGCCAAGGCCCTCAGCCCCACGGGGTGACTGTTGGGGTTGTCCTGTGCAGGGCCAGGAGTTGGACTGGGTGGTCCTGGTGGGTCCCTTCCAGCTCAGGGCATTCCATGGTTCCAGGGGTCTGAGCGCGGGGGTCTCAGTGCCGCCACCGTGTGGACGCTCTCGGTCCTGCAGCGCGCTCGGCTCCTCCCCGGCCCCTCTCGGCTCCCCCGTGTCTCGCAGCCCCACGCTACCCGTGCCCCCTCGTGCCCCCTCGTGCCACCCAGTGCCACCCCATTCCGTGCCAACCCGTGCCACTCTCAGCCCCCTCGTGCTATGGCGCGTCAACCTGTGCCGTGCCACCTCGTGTTCCCCGTGCCGCCCCTCGTCGTGCTGTGCCACGCAGTGCCAACCCGGGCCATCCTGTGTCACCCCATGCCCTGGCGACCCAACCCGTGCCACCCCGTGGCGTGCCACTCCGTGACATCACGTGCCACGCCGCGCGGTGACACGCCACCCTGTGCCACCCCCGCCACCTTGTGCCAACCTGTGCCACCCCGTGCCAACCCATGAGAGCCGATGCCACCCTGTGCTTGTGACACCACCCTCTGCCACCCCATGCCCTGGGAGTGCCACCTCGTGCCATTGTGTGCCAACGCGTGCCACAGCGTGCCAACATGTGCCATGCCATGCCGTGCCATGCCAACATGTGCCGTGCCACCCTGTGTCATAAACTGCCACCTCGTGCCACCCCATGCCACGATGTGCCAGCCCACGCCACGGTGTGCCAACCCGTGCCGTGCCAAGCTGTGCCACGGTGTGCCACCTCGCGCCCTGTCATGCCCCCCTGTGCCCCCCCCATGACACCTGGTGCCACCCACCCCACACCTTGGCGTGTCACTCCATGCTGTGGCGTGCCGACCCGTGCCGTGTGGTGCCACCCCGTGCCCTGACGTGTGTCCCCCCGTGCCATGATGTACCCCCAACCCCCCCCCCCTCCCCCATGCCCCCCACTCCCGGAGGTGCCCGCGGTGCCCCCTCCACGGGAGGCAGAGGCTGTGCCAGGGCAGATGCTCCATTACTTTATTAATACCTGGATACAGCTCAGTGCTGCCCCCCCCCAATCTGGAGGGAGGGGCACGAGGATGGGGGGGGTGGTCCCTGGGTGCAGGGGGGGTTCCCCAAATTGGGGAGTGGGGGTGGGGGTGCCGCTCCCCACTATCCCCAAGCTGGGGGGGATAGGACACGACAGGGGTCTGGGGAGGGGGGGAGTCAGAACCCCTGCCCCCCCCCCCAGTGGGGTCTATGGGGAGGGGGGGCAGCAGTGGGTGCTACAGCCTAAGAGCTCCTATGGGGTGCAGCCCCCCCCCGCCCGGGGGAGCCCCCCGAAAGCTCTGGGGTGTTGAGGGGGGGTCCTGGGGGGTCAGTCCCTCCCCGTCCCCTCCCTCACACCGGGGGGGGGTCCATGGAGGGGGGGGCAGCAGTGGGTGCTACAGCCTAAGAGCCCCTATGGGTGCAGCCCCCCCCAAGGGCCCCCAAAATCCCTGCCATTTTGGGGGGGGCTTCTTGGGATGGTTTTGGGGGGGGTCAGTCCCCCCTTGTACCCCCCCCCCCAAACACAGTGGGGTCCATGGGGGGGGGGCAGCAGTGGGTGCTACATCCTAACAGCCCCTACGGGATGCAGCCCCCCCTGGGGGGGCCCCCCAAAACCCCCGGGGTGTCAGGAGGGGGTGCGGGCGGGGGGGCGATGGGGGGAGGTCCTGCCCGCAGCCCCCCCGCGCTCCGGCCGCAGCGGCGATGGGAGGGGGCTGGCGCGGGGGGGGGCGCCCCCCCTCCTCAGTACAGTCGCTTCTCGTACCTGGGGGCAGGAGGGGGGGGTGTCAGTGGGGAGGGGGTGGGGGTCTGCACCCCAAAACCCTGCACCCCACCCCCTGCACACCCCTCCCCGCCCCCGGCACCACGTCAGATCCGGGTGGGAAATTGGGGAGACACCCTCCCCCCTCCAACTCTCCATCCGGGGGGAGGGGGCTGTGCCCCCCCCAATATCTGGCCCCAACGCCCCCCCCCCCCCCTTTGGGCACCCCAGGTTCTCGGTACTCACATGGCAGAACCGTAAAGCTACGGCAGCGGCGGCAGAGAGAGAGAGAGGGCACGCGGTCACGGCGGCACCGGCACCAGTAACCAGCACCAGTACCAGTACCGGCACCAGTAACCAGCACCGGCACCAGCACCGGTACCAGCACCAGCACCAGCTCCGGTACCAGCACCAGTAACCAGCACCAGTACCAGTACCGGCACCAGTAACCAGCACCAGCACCGGCACCAGCACCGGCACCAGTAACCAGCACCAGTACCAGTACCGGCACCAGTAACCAGCACCGGCACCAGCACCGGCACCAGTAACCAGCACCAGTACCAGTACCGGCACCAGTAACCAGCACCGGCACCAGCACCGGTACCAGCACCAGCACCAGCTCCGGTACCAGCACCAGTAACCAGCACCAGTACCAGTACCGGCACCAGTAACCAGCACCAGCACCGGCACCAGCACCGGCACCAGTAACCAGCACCAGTACCAGTACCGGCACCAGTAACCCGCACCGGCACCAGCACCGGCACCAGTAACCAGCACCAGTACCAGTAACCAGCACCAGTACCAGTACCGGCACCAGTAACCAGCACCGGCACCAGTAACCAGCACCAGTACCAGCACCAGGAACCAGCACCAGTAACCAGCACCAGCTCCGGTACCGGCACCAGTACCAGTACTGGCACCAGTAACCAGCACCGGCACCAGTAACCAGCACCAGTACCAGCACCAGGAACCAGCACCAGTAACCAGCACCAGCAACCGGCACCAGCACCGGCACCAGTAACCAGCACCAGTACCAGTACCGGCACCAGTAACCAGCACCAGCACCGGCACCAGCACCGGTACCAGCACCAGCACCAGCTCCGGTACCAGCACCAGTAACCGGCACCAGTACCAGTACCGGCACCAGTAACCAGCACCAGCACCAGTAACCAGCACCGGTACCGGTACCAGCACCAGTAACCAGCACCAGTACCAGTACCGGCACCAGTAACCAGCACCAGCACCGGCACCGGTACCAGCACCAGTAACCAGCACCAGTACCAGCACCAGTAACCAGTACCAGCACCCAAGGCACTGGCACTGGCACCAGCACCCAGGGCACCAGTAACCAGTACCAGCACACACGGCAGTGGCACCGGCACCAGCACCCAGGGCACCAGTACCAGCACCAGTACCAGCACCAGCACCAGCACCCAGGGCAACAGTAACCAGTACCAGCACCAATAACCAGTACCAGCGCCCACGGCACTGGCACTGGCACTAGTATCCAGGGCACCAGTACCCATGGAACCAGCACGCACGGCACCAGCACCAGTACCAGAACCAGCACCCAGAGCACCAGTACCCAGGGCACCAGTACCCATGGCACCAGCATCAGTACCAGTACCAGTAGCCATGGCACCAGTACCAGTACCAACACTGGCACCAGTATCCATAGCATCAGCACCAGTACCATTATCAACACTGATACCAGTACCCATACACCACACCAGCACCAACACCAGTACCCATGGCACCAGTACCAGCACTGGCTCCAGAACCAGTATCAGCACTGGCATCCACAGCGCCAGCACCAAAACCAGTACCAGTACTGGCACCAGTATCAGCACCAGCACTGGCACCGATACCCATGGCATCAGCAACAGTACCAGCACATATGGCACCAGTACCTACAGCACCAGTATCAGCACTGGCATCAGCACCAGTACCAGCACTGATACTGGCACCAGTACCCACGGCACCAGCACCAGTTCCAGCACCGGTAACTGGCGCCTATGGCACCAGTACCAGTATCAGCACCAGCAGCAGCACCAGTATCAGCACTGGCACCCACAGCACCAGCACCCACACCGTGCCCCAACCCACCGACCCGGCAGCACCATCACTCAGCACCAGTTCAAACAGTTCACCCTGCACCAGTAGCATGAGGGAGCCCCCCAGCACCAGCACCCGTAAACCAGTACTGGGTGCCCCCCCATATCCACCATTGGAGTGACTGGGTGCCCCCTTCCCCCGCAACTGGAGTGACTGGGTGCTCCCCTCACCCCAAACTGGAGTGACTGGGTGTTCCCCCCCCCCCCAAATTGGAATAACTGGGTGCTCTCCCCCACTCAAACTGGAGTAACTGGGTACTCCCCCCCCATTCAAACTGGAGTAACTGGGTGCTCCCCCCCAAAATTGGAGTGACTGGGTGCCCCCCCCATTCATACTGGAGTGACTGGGTGCCCCCTCTCCCTGCAACTGGAGTGGTGACTGGGTGCTCCCCCCACCCCAAATTGGAATAACTGGGTGCTCCCCCCCATTTAAACAGGAGTAACTGGGTGCTCCCTCCACTCAAACTGGAGTGACTGGGTGCTCTCCCCCATTCAAATCGGAGTAAATGGGTGCCCCCCCCACTCAAACTGGAGTAACTGGGTACTTCCCCCCCATTCAAACTGGAGTAACTGCGTGCTCCCCCCCAAATTGGAGTGACTGGGTGCCCCCTCTCCCTGCAACTGGAGTGACTGGGTGCTCCCCCCCATTCAAACCGGAGTAACTGGGTGCTCCCCCCTATTCAAACCAGAGTAACTGGGTGCCCTCACATTCATACTGGAGTGACTGGGTGCCCCCTTCCTCCGCAACTAGAGTAACTGGGTGCTCCCCCCTATTCATACTGGAGTGACTGGGTGTTCCCCCCATTCATGCTGGAGTGACTGGGTGCTCCCCCCATTCAAACCAAAGTAACTGGGTGCTTCCCCCCATTCATACTGGAGTAACGGGGTGCTCCCCCCATTCAAACCAGAGTAATTGGGTGCTTCCCCCCATCCATACTGGAGTAACTGGGTGCTCCCCCCATTCAAACCAGAGTAACTGGGTGCTTGGGTGCTTCCCCCCATTCATACTGGAGTAACTGGGTGCCCCCCCATACCGGAGTGCCTGGCTGTCCCACTCAAACTGGGCTGACTGGTTGCCCCCCATGCCCTGGGTTACCCAGTTTCCCCCTCCCCGCCCCATCCGGATCTGACGTGGTGCCTCCTCCCCCCCCCCGTACCCCCCACTTACGAGTGCAGCCCATGGACCCCCCCCTCGATCTGCGCCGCCCTCGTCCTGCGCTCGAACTTCAGCTCCCCCGAGTACATCATGGACCTGGGGGGGGGGGGGGGTGGGGGGGTGGATGTCAGTGACCAAGGTGTGTCCCCCCCCAGACCCCCAAACCCCCCTCAGACTCACCGGAGCGCCGAGAGGCTGCGGGCACCGATGTCCTGGCACCCGTGCTGGAGCCCTGCCAGGAGGTAGGGCACGAGCTGGTGGATGGAGCCCTGGTGGGGGACGGAGCCCGAGACCCCCTGAGCCACGGCCACGGTGTCCCCTTCACTGGGGGGGGGCAAGGAGGGGGGACACAGTGAGGGGGGGGACACAGAGCCTGAGACCCCCTGAGCCACGGGCACCGTGTCCCCTTTGCTGAGGGGGGCAAGGAAGGGCATAGTGAGGGGGGGACACAGAGCCTGAGACCCCCTGAGCCACGGTGTCCCCTTCGCTGGGGGGGAGCAAGGGGGGGGCGTAGTGGGGGGGGACAGAGCTCAGAACCCCCTGAGCTACGGGCACGGTGTCCCCTGTGCTGGGGGGGGCAAGGAGGGCATAGTGAGGGGGGAGGACAGAGCTCAGGACCCCCTGCGCCACGGGCACCGCGTCCCCTTCACTGGGGGGGGAAAGGGGGGGCATAGAGGGGGGGGGACAGAGCTCAGGACCCCCTGAGCCATGGGCATGGTGTCCCCTTCGCTGGGGGGGGCAAGGGGGGGCATAGTGAGGGAGGGCACAGAGCCCGAGACCCCCTGAACCACGGTGTCCCCTTCGCTGGGGGGGGCAAGGGGGGGGGCACAGTGAGGAGGGGGCATTGGGGGGGTCACAGAGGGGAGGTGGCCGAGGGGGGCACAGGGAGGGGGGGCACAGAGGAGGGGTGGCTGGGGGACACTGTGAGGGGGACACGGAGGGAGGGTGATGGGAGGATACAGGGGGTCACAAGGGGGTGACTGGGGGGGGGACACAGTGGGAGGGTGATGGGGGTCAGAGAGAGGGGTGATGGGGGGCATGGGGGGGAGGCAATGGGGGGACAGAGTGGGGAAGACGTGGGGGATCACGGGGGGGCTGAGGGACACAGTGGGGGGACACGGAGTGACGGGGGTTATGGGGGGCACGGTGGGGTAATGGGGGGACATGGGGGAACACGGGGGGAATGGGGGATATGGGGTGACTGGGGGGATGCAGTGGGGGGGTGAGGGGGGGCACATGATTGGGGGACACAGTGGGGGGAACACGGGGGGGCATGGAGTGGGGTGACGGGGGGCCATGGGGGGGCACAGAGGAAGGGGAAGGGGGGACACAGAGGGGGGTGAAGGGGGGCCATGGGGGGGCACAGAGGGGTGACGGGGGGCGATGAGGGGCACAGAGGGGGGTGATGGGGGGACACAGAGGGGGGGTGACGAGGGGCCATGGGGGGCATGGGGGGGTGAAGGGGGGGCACAGGAGGTGGCTGAGGGACACAGAGAGGGGAACACGGGGGGTGATGGGGGGACACAGTGGGAGGGGGCACAGAGGGGGCTTGGGGGGGTGTCCCGGGGGGTCTGGGGGCACCTGTAGTAGCGCCCCGCGGCGTGGCCGCGCTCCATGGCGTCCAGAGAGCCCATCCCCCGGTACTGCTTGAGCCGAACCCCCTCCGAGAAAAAGAGCTCCCCCGGAGCCTCCGTGGTGGCCGCCAGCAGGGACCCCATCATCACTGGGGGGACCCCAGTGTCAGTGTGGGGACACACACACCCCAACACCCCCCAGCAGGGACCTCATCGTCACTGGGGGGACCCCAATGTCAGTGAGGGGACACACACCCCAGCAGCCCCCAGAAGGGACCCCATCATCACTGGGGGGACCCCAATGTCAGTGAGGGGGGGGGACACACCCCAACAGCCCCCAGCAGGGACCCCATCGTCACTGGGGGGACCCCAATGTCAGTGTGGGGGGGACACACACCCCAACACGACCCCATGATCACTGAGGGGGACCCCCAAAGTCAGCCCCCACCACCAGTGCCTTGACCACATGCCCCTCGGTGTGGTGATGGCCATGGGACCCCCATGGTGGCACTGGGGGGGTGATGGATCCAAGACCCTCATAGTGGCACAAAGGGGTCGACGGCCATGGGACTCCCATGGTGTTGATGGCCATGGGACCTCATGATGGCACCAAGAGATCGATGACCGTGGGACCCCCATGGTGACACCAAGGGGTTGATGGTCATGGGACCCCATGATGGCATCAAGGGGTTGATGGCCATGGGATGCCCATGATGGCACCAAAGTGTCGATGGTCATGGGCCCCCCATGACGGCACCAAGAGGTTGATGATGGAAATGGGACCCCACGGTGGCACCAAAGTGTTGATGGTCATGGGATGCGCATGATGGAACCAAGAGGTTGATGGTCATTGGACCTCATGGTGGCACCAAGAGTTCGATGACCATGGGACCCCCATGACGGAATCAAGTGGATGATGGCCATGGGACCCCCATGGTGGCACTGGGGGGATGATGGTTCCCCCCTCGATGCCCCCCCCGTGCCCCCCACTCACTCACCCGTGGACGCCCCCAGCGCCAGCGCCTTCACCACGTGCCCCACGGTGCGGATGCCGCCGTCGGCGATGACGGGGACGCCAAAGCGCCGCGCGTACTCGGCCACCCTGTAGACAGCCGTGCCCTGCGGGCGCCCGCAGGCCATCACTGGGGGGGGGGGGGTCAGGGGGGCACCCCGGGGTGTCGGGGGGCCGGGAGGGGGTGTGCCGGGGCGGGAGGGGGTCCGGCACCTTCCTGGGTGATGCAGATGGAGCCGCAGCCCATGCCCACGCGCAGCGCGTCCACCCCCGCGTCGATCAGGTTCTTGGCCTGCGCCGCCGTCACCACTGCGCCCCCAGTGCCGGGGACCCCGGTTAGGGGACACCTGCGCCCCGAGTCCGGACCCGCTGCGCTCCTGCACCCCAAAACTGCACCCTGCACCCCGAATCCTAACCCCATGTGACCCCGAATCCTGACCCCGTGGCACCTGCTGTGCTCCTGCACCCCAAAACTGCACCCAGCACCCCGAATGCTGACCCCATGGCACCCCAAATTCTGATCCAACTGCTCCCGCTGTGCTCATGCACCCCAAAACTGTACCCTGCACCCCGAATCCTGACCCCATGTGACCCCAAACCCTGACCCCACAGCACCCTGAATCCTGACCCTATGGCACCCGCTGAGCTCCTGCACCCCAAAACTGCACCCTGCACCCCAAACCCTGACCCCATGGGACCGGGTACAGCCCTGCACCCCAAATCCTGACCACACTGCACCCCTGCACCCCGAATTCTGATCTCACACCCCCCAAGCCCCACATCGCCCCGCTGCCCCCCATTGCTCCCATTGCCCCCAAGCCCCCCCACTCACTGTTGCCCCCAAGCCCCCTTCATTGCCCCCCAATGCCCCCACCCCTCCCATTGCTCCCCACCCCTCCCATTGCCCCACACCCCACAGTGCCCCCCATGCCCCCCGCCCCTCCCATTGCCACCCCACCCACTGCCCTCCATGCCTCCCACTCCTCATTGCCCCCCAATTCTCCCCATTGCCCCCCATCCCTCCCACTGCCCCGCACTACCCAGTGCCCCCCAAGCACCCCCACCCCTCCCATTGCCCCCCAATTCCCCCCACTGCCTCCCATGCCCCTCTGCTCACCATTGCCCTCAATTCCCCCCATTGCCCCCCCATCCCTCCTATTGCCCCGCACCCCCCAGTGCCCCTCATGCCCCCATGCCCCGCATCCCCCCCAGTGCCCCCCAAGCCCCCCCGCTCACCGTTGCCCCCGATCACCTGCAGCTCGGGGTGGCGGCTCTTGATGTACTGGATCATGGACACCTGGTACGTGGAGTTCCCCTGAGACGAGTCCTGGGGGGCACGAAGTTGGGGGGAACACAGTTTGGGGGGGGGCACGGCACGGGGAGGGGAGGGGGCTCAGTTTGGGAGGCACACAGCATGAGGGACTTGGTTTGGTGGGGGCACAGCACGGGGGGGGTCAGTTTTGGGGGGGCACAGCATGGGAGGAAAATGGTTGGGGGGCTCAGTTTGGGGGGGTACAGTGTGGGGGGGCGTGCGCCCCCCCAGTTTTGGGAGGTCCCCCCCATACCAACACCAAAAACTCCGCCTCCTCCTGCAAGAGCAGCTCCAGGCTGCATTGGGGGTGCTGTGTTATAGCCCCCCTCTCACTCCCCCCCTGATTTCGGGGGTCTCCCCCGTACCAGCACCACGAGGTTGGCTCCCGCCTGCACCATCAGCTCCAGGCTGCACTGGGGTGCTGTGTTTTGGGGTCCCCCTCAGTTTCGGGGTCCCCCCCCGTACCAGCACCACGAGGTCAGCCCCCGCCTGCACCAGCAGCTCCAGGCTGCATTGGGGTGCTGTGTTTTAGCCCCCCCCACTCCCCCACGTTTCGGGGTCCCCCCCGTACCAGCACCACGAGGTCGGCCCCCGCCTGCACCAGCAGCTCCAGGCGGTAGCGGTCGTCGTCGCGGGTGCCCAGGGCGGCCCCGCACAGCAGCTGCTTCCGCCCGTCCTTGGACGCCAGCGGGTGCTCGCGGTTCTTCTTGAGGTCGGTGCGGGCGATGATGGCCACGAGCTCGTCTCGCTCGTTCACGATCGGCAGCTTCCCTGGGGACAGCGGGCACGGGGGGCGTGGGGGGGGACCCCGCGGGTGGGGGGGCGTCAGGGGAGGACCCTGGAGGTGGGGAGATATGGGGGGACCCCGCGGGTGGGGGGATGTGGGGGGATGTGGCAGGACCCGGGGGTGGGGAGATGGGGGGCGGTACCCTGGAGGTGGGGGACTCCATGCGGGGGGGGGCGTCGGGGGGGACCTTGGGGGTGGGGAGTTATGGGGGGGGTCCCAGGGGTGGGGGGATGTGGGGGAGCATCGAGGGTAGAGAGATATGGGGGGACCCCGGGGGTGGGGAGATATGGGGGGGCACCGAGGGCGGGGGGGTGTCGGGGGGAATCCTGGAGGTAGGGAGATGTGGGGGTTCCCCGCGGGTGGGGGGATGTGAGGGGGGGTACCCTGGAGGTGGGGGGCGTCGGGGGGCACCGAGGGTGGGGAGATATGGGGGGACCCCGGGGGTGGGGGGATGTGGGGGGGCACCGAGGGTGGAGAGATATGGGGGGACCCTGAGGGTGGGGGGGCGAGGGGGGGGACACCGAGGGTGGAGGGGGACACTGGGGGTGGGAGAAGGTGGGGAGACCTTGGGGGTGGAGGGATATGAGGGGATGTGGGGGGACCGGGGATGGGAGGATGTGGGGAGGACCCCAGGGGTGGGGAGATGTGGGGGTTCCCCGGGGGTGGGGGTGACACAGGGGTGTCCCCAGCACCCCCAGCTCCGCACCCTTCTTGCTGCGCTGCAGGATCTCATTGGCCTCTTTGAGGGTGACGCCGGCCGGGGCCACCACGAGGTCCTCACGCTTGGTCATCACCTGCGGGGCACCGGTCACTGGGGGGGGGACACCCAGAGCCAGGGCCACCGTCACGGGGTGGGAGAACAACCCGGGGCCACCCCTCCAACACGGCTGGGCCCGCCCCACCCATCCCAACCCCATCCCATCCCCATCTCCTCCCATCGCACCCTGCCCTGTTCCTGCACCCCACCTCAACCCATCCCACCTTATTCCATCCCATCCCGCCTCATCTCATCTTCATCTCACCTCATCCCATCCCAACACCCCAACCCAACCCATCCCATCCCATCCCATCCCATCCCATCCCATCCCATCCCCATCCCATTTCCATCTCCATCCCATTTCCATTTCCATCCCCATTCCCATTTCCATCTCCATTCCCATCTCCATTCCATTTCCATCTCCATTCCATTTCCATCTCCATTCCATTTCCATCCCCATTCCATTTCCATCCCCATCCCTTCCCATCCCCATCCCTTCCCATCCCCATTCCTTTCCATCCCATTTCCATTTCCATCTTCATACCATCCCCATCCACATCACATCTGCATCCCATCCCCACCCCACCTCCATCCTCATCCCCTTCCCCTTCCCCATCTCCATCCCCATCCCCATCCCATTTCCATCTCCATGCCCTTGCAATCCCCATCCCCATCTCCATCCCATTCCCATCTCCATCCCCATCCCATTCCCATCTCCATCCCCATCCCCATCCCCATTCCCATCACATCTCCATCATCTCCATCATCTCCATCATCTCCATCATCTCCATCATCTCCATCATCTCCATTCCCATCTCCATCCCCATCTCCATGCCCTTGCAATCCCCATCTCCATCTCCATCCCATTCCCATCTCCATCCCCACCATCCCCATCATCTCCATCCCCATCTTCTCCATCTCCATCCCCATCCCCATCTCCATCCCTATCCCATCCCATCCCATCCCCATCCCATCCCATCTCCATCCCATTCCCATCTCCATCTCCATCCCCACCATCCCCACCATCCCCATCCCCATCATCTCCATCTCCATCTCCGTCTCCATCTCCATCTCCATCTCCGTCTCCACCCCCATCCCCATCCCCATCCCCATCCCATCCCATCCCATCCCATCCCATCCCATCCCATCCCATCCCCATCCCCATTCCCATCCCATCTCCACCCCCCCCCCACCTCAGACAGGGGGGTTCCGTGGGCGCCCTCTCCCAGGAAGTCGATGTCCCTGGAGGTGACGATGCCCTCGAGGCGCCCGCCCAGGCGCCCGCTCTGGGTGACGGGGATCCCGGAGAAGCCGTGCCGCGCCTTGGCCGCCCGCACGTCGCCCACCGTGTGCGCGGGGCTCAGCACCACCGGGTCCGTGATGAAGCCCTGCTCGAACTTCTGGGGAGGGGGGGGGGGACACAGAGAGACGTGTGGGGGGGGGGCAGTGGGGGTGGGGAGGGGGGCCGGGACACACACCCCCCCCCCGAGGTTTTGGGGGACCTCTCTTACCTTCACCTTGCGCACCTCGTTGGCCTGGAATTCCGGGGTGCAGTTGTGGTGGATGATGCCGATGCCACCCATCAGCTGGGGGGCGAGGGGGGGGGGCAGTGGGTATTGGGAGGGGAGGACCCTGCACCCCCAAAATCAGCTGGGAACCCCAACCCTGCACCCCGAAATCAGGTGTGGACCCTGCACCCCCCAAAATGAGGTGGGGTACCTGACCCTGCACCCCCAAACCAGCTGGAAAAGACCCCAACCCTGCACCCCCAAATGAAACAGGGACCCTGCACCCCCAAAATCAGCTGGGGACCCCAACCCTGCACCCCCAAATCAGGTGTGGGCCCTGCACCCCCCAAAATGAGGTGGTGACCCCAACCCGGCACCCCCAAATCAGGCTGAGGGAAAGGACACCCCCCCCCCAGGTCAGACTGGGTGCGGATCCTGGTCCTGCACCCCCAAACCATTTGGGGTGCCCCCCCCCATGCCCCATGGTGACCCCATTGGCCCCCCCATGGGTGACCCCCCACTGGTGCCCCCCCCCCCCCCCGGTGTCTCCCACCTCAGGGTGCCCCCCGGTGCCCCCTCCTTCCCCCCTGTGCCCCATGGGGTCCCCTCCCTCCTCCTTTCCCCCCCCTCCAGTCACCCCACGGTGCCCCCCTGGTGCCCTCTATGCCCCCCCCCAGCCCCATGGTGCCCCCACTGGCCGCCCCCATGGTATCCCTGTGCCCCCCCCCTCCCCCGCCCCATGGTGCCACCTCATGGTGAACCCTACCCCATGGTGCCCCCATACCCCCTCCCCAGCCCAATGGTGCCCCCTACAGCGTCCCCCTTATGCCCCTCCACCACCCCATGGTGCCCCCTCCATGGACCTCCCCAGCCCCATGGTGCCCCCCTCACGCCCTTAAAACCATGGCAATGGTCACATCGGCCTCAGTCATGGTGGCCCCAAAGTGCTCCCCTCGCCCCATGGTGCCCCCCCTCCCCCGGGGTGCCCCCCCCAGGGTGCCCCCCCCTTACGGCCATGGCAATGGCCATGTCGGCCTCGGTCACAGTGTCCATGGGGGAGGAGACCAGGGGGGTCTTCAGGGTCAGCTTCCGCGTCAGCGCCGACGTCAGGTCCTGGGGGGGGCACAGCCTGAGCCCCCCTCCCCGCCCCCCACTGCCAAGGCGGACCCCTGACTCCTCTGACCCCCCCCCTCAGTTCTGCCTGCACCCCCCCTCCTGACCTTGGCAACACCCCCCCTTTCCGATCCTGACACCCCCCCCGCACACACACCGGGGGGTACCTGACCCCCCTCCCCATCCTGACACTCCCCCCACACCACTGTCAGGGGGATCCCACACCATCAGGGGACCCCCTACCCCTCTGAACCCCCCTCATCCTGCCCCCCCCCACACCATGGGGGACTTGACCCTCCCCATCCTGACCCCCCTTCTCACTGCCAGAGGGGACCTTGACACCCCCCCCCCATCCTTACCCCTCTCTGGGGGTCACAGGGATGTCACCCTCGGGGGGCGGGGGGCACGGGGGGGTGTCTTGGGGATGTCATCCTCGGTGGTGGGGGGCATGGGGGGGAGGTCCTGGGGATGTCATCCAGGGCGGGGGGGGGGCATGGGGGGGGTCTTGGGGATGTCATCCTGGGGGGGAGGCATGGGGATACCACCCTCGGGGGGGGGGTATTTGGGGGAGGGTCTTAGGGATATCACCCTCAGGGAGGGGGCATGAGGGGGTCTTGGGGATGTCACTCTCGGGGGGGGGGGAAGGGGGGTCTTGGGGATGTCACCCTGGGGGAGGTCTTGGGTTGTCACCCTCGGTGGGGGGAAATGGGGTTTTGACCCTTGGGGAGGGGGGCATGGGGGGAGGATTGGGGATATCACCCTCTGGGAGGGGGGCATGGGGGGGGGGCTGTTGTCACCCCCCGGGGGGGGGGGGGTCGCGTTGGGGGTGTCCCAGGACTCACCACCCTCATCCGCGGTGAAGTCGATGAAGCCAGGGAGGATGAGGAAATCACTGGGGGGTGGGTGAAGGGTGAAGTGTGGGAGGGGGCACCATGGCTGGGACCTCCCCCCCCGGCAGTGGGGACTCCCCCAAAAACGTGGCTCCTGTGCAGCCCCCCCCACCCCGACAGCCCCCCAATGGGGGGGAGGCACCCCAATGGGGTGGGACGGGGTGCGGGGGGGGGGGGGGGGGAGGGGTCTGGGGGGGGAAGAGAGGTTTTGAGGGGGCTGGGGGCTGGGGGTCGGGGGTCGGGGGTTCTGGGGGAAAGGGGGGGTGGGGGGATGCAGGGGATCTGAGGGGGTCAGGATTTAGGGGTGCGGGGGGGGGCTGAGGGTGCTGAGGATTTGGGGGTGCAGTGTTTGGGGGTTCTGGGGGTGCAGGGGGTTTGGGGGTGCTGCGGATCTGGGAGGGTCACGGTTTGGGGGTGCTCGGGGTGCAGGGGAACTGAGGGATTGGGATTTGTGCAGTTTTGGGGTGCAGTTTCGGGGTGCAGGTTTTTGGGGTGCAATTTAGGGGTGCAGGGTTTGAGGGTGCAGTTTCAGGGTGCAGGTTTTGGGCTGCAGGTTTTGAGGTGCAGGAATTTTGGGGTGCAATTTCGGGGTGCAGGATTTTGAGGTGCAGTTTGGGGATGCAAGTTTTTGGGGAGCAAGTTAGGGATGCAGGATTTTGAGGCACAGTTTCGGGGTGCAGGCTTTGGGGTGTAATTTCGAGGTGCAAGTTTTGAGGTGCAGGGTTTTGGGGTGCAATTTAAGGGTGTAGTTTTGGGGTGGTTTCAGAGTGCAGGTTTTTGGGGTGCAGGTTTCAGGGTGCAAGTTTTTGGGGTGCAATTTTGGAGTGCAGGGTTTCAGGGTGAAATTCAGGGGTGCAGGATTTTGGGGTGCGGTTTCGGGGTGCAATTTAGGGGTGCAGGTTTTGGGGTGCAGGTTTTATGGGTGCAGGATTTCGGGGTGCAGTTTCGGGGTGCAAGTTTTTGGGGTGCAATTTAGGGGTGCAGGGTTTTGGGGTGCAATTTTGGGGTGCAGATTCAGAGTGCATGTTTTTGGGGTGCAGGTTTCGGGGTGCAGGGTTTTGGTGCAATTTCTGGGTGCAGTTTCGGGGTGCAGGTTTTTGGGGTGCAGGCTTTGGGGTGTAATTTCGAGGTGCAAGTTTTGGGGTGCAGGTTTTGGGGTGCAATTTCAGGGTGCAGTTTCGGGGTGCAGTTTCGGGTGCAGTTTCAGGGTGCAGTTTCAGGGTGCAGGGTTTTGGGGTGCAGGTTTCGGGGTGCAGGTTTTGGGCTGCAGGTTTCGAGGTGCATGTTTTTGGGGTGCGGTTTTGGGGTGCAAGTTTTTGGGGTGCAATTTAGGGGTGCAGGATTTTGAGGTGCAGTTTCGGGGTGCAGGTTTTGGGGTGTAATTTCAGGGTGCAAGTTTTGGGGTGCAGGTTTTTGGGGTGCAGTTTTGGGATGCAGGTTTTTGGGGTGCAATTTCAGGGTGCAGGTTTCGGGGTGCAGTTTCAGGGTGCAGGTTTTGGGGAGTAATTTCAGGGTGCAGTTTCGGCGTGCAGGTTTCGGCGTGCAGGTTTTTGGGGTGCAGGTTTTGGGGAGTAATTTCGGGGTGCAAGTTTTGGGGTGCAGGTTTTTGGGGTGCAATTTCAGGGTGCAGTTTCGGGTGCAATTTCAGGGTGCAGTTTCAGGGTGTAATTTTGGGGTGCAGGGTTTTGGGGTGCCTACTTGTAGGTGAGCCCATCAGCGGCGGCGAAGAGCTGCTGTGCGCTCAGCCCGTCCTCGGGCACGTACCCGGTGCCCCCGCTGATCAGGTAGTCGGCCATGCTGCGGGCAGGGGTGGCACCCAGACCCCTCCCCACCCACAGGGACCTCTCCCCAGGACCCCCACCCACACCAGAACCACCCCCAGCACCAGGCCCCCCCCCCCCCCCGGGACCCCCCCCCCACCAGGACCCTACCCCATTCAGCACCCAGAACCCCCCCCAGGACCCCCACTCACCCCAGGACCCTCCCCCATCAGCACCCCCACCCACCCCAAGACCCCCCCACACACACCCCAGGACCCTCTCCCATCAGCACCCAGACCCATACCCATATTTGCCTCCCCCTGCCCCACACTACCAGACCTCCACACCCACGCTGAGACCACTCCCCCCTCCCAGTACCAGAATCCACACCCCCAGCACTGGAACCTCCCCTCCAGTACTGGGACCCCACACACACACACTGAGACACCCCTCCCCCCAGCACCAGGACCCCCCTTCCAGTACCAGAAACCCCCCATGAGCACCCCCAAATCGCACTGGGACCCCCCCTCCACCAGTAACAGACACCCCCCCCGCGTTAAAAGAACCCCCCGCCAGTACCAGACCCTCCCTGGCACTCGGGACCCCCTCTCCAGTACCAGGACCCCTCCCCACACAGGGATCTCCTCACCAGTACCAGGACCCCACCAGGACTGTGACCCCACACCAATACTGGGACCACCTTCCCAGTACCAGTTCCCCTCCCCCACACTGGCACTGGATGCCCACCCCCCTCCTCCAAGCACTGGGGACCCCCCCCCCCCCAGCACTGGGACCCCTCTTCCAGTACCAGGATCCCCCTCTCCAGTACCAGAACCCGTCCCCCCAGCAGTGGGACTCCCCCCTTCTAGCACCAGGACCCCCACCCACACTGAGATCTCCCCCACAACCCCCCCACCAGCACTGGGACCCCCCACCCACACTGGCACAACCCTTCCAGTACCAGAATCCCTTCCCCTCCCAGTACCAGCACTGGGACTCCCCCAGTACCAGGACCCCCCCCTCCAACACCAGGTTCCCTCCCTCCCAGCTGGCACCAGACCCCCACCCTTGGTACTGGGACCCCACACACACTGAGACCTCCCCCCGGCACCAGGACCCCTCCCCCTAGAACTGGGACCCCCCTCCAGTACCAGGACCCGTCCCCAGCACCGGGACCCCCAGCCACACTGGGACTCCACATCCTCACTGGGATCCCCCCAATACCAGGACCCCCCCTCCACCACCAGTACAACCTCCCACCAGCACTGGGACCCCCACCCCGCACTGGAACTGGAACCCCACACCAGGACCCCCTCTCACACCAGGACCCCACACTGGCACTGGACGCCCCCTCCAGTACCAGTACGCCCCCCACCCAGTACCAGCATCACCCCTTCCAGTACCCGCCCCCCCCCAGTCAGTACCAGAGCCCCCCCCCCCGCGTTGCGGTACCGGTGCAGCGGCCCCTGCGCAGGGCGGGGCCGGGGGGGGGAGGAGGTGGCGGTGCAGCCCCCCCCCCCCCCCAGCTCCCAGCAGCGCCCAGTGTCCCCTCCAGCTTCCAGCACCTCCCAGTGCCCCCCTCACCCCGCTCCCAGCACCTCCCAGTGCTCCCCCTCGCTTCCCAGTAACGCCCCCAGGCGCAGCCCCCAGGAGCTCCCCCCCTCCGCATCACCCAGTGCCCCCCCCAGCTCCCAGCAACTCCCAGCGCCTCCCAGTACCCCCCCACGCCTCCCAGCAGCGCCCAGGACCAGCCCCCAGTGCCTCCCAGTACCTGCCCCCCCGTGCTCCCGGTATCCCCCTGCATCTCCCAGTAAACCCCCGGTGCATCACCCAGTGGCTCCCCCGCATCACCCAGTGCTGCCCCCAGCTCCCAGCCTGCCCCAGTGCCTCCCAGTACCCCCCCCGCATCTCCCAGTGCCTCTCCCCCGCTCCCAGCCTGCCCCAGAGCCTCCCAGTACCCCCCCTGCATCCTCCAGTGCCGGCCCCCCTCCCTCCCCGCCTCCCAGCAGCGCCCAGGACCGGCCCCCAGCACCTCCCAGTAATCCCTGGCGCATCCCTCAGTGCCCCCCCCGCCTCAGCCTGAGCCAGCGCCTCCCAGTAACACCCTCGGCATCCCAGCGCCCCTCCCCACCTCCCAGTAATCCCTCAGCATCCCAGTGCCCTCCCAGTACCTCCTCCCCTATTCCCAGCACCATCTCCCCTATTCCCAGTACCTCCCCCCACAGCCCCAGTACCTCTTCAGTGCCCCCAGTCCTCCCCCAGTACCACCCGCCGTAACTTCTTCCTCCCTTTCCAGTGCTCCCCCTGCGTCCCAGTGCCCCCCAGTATCCCTCCAGTACCTCTTCCCTCCTCCCCAGTGCCCCCCTAGGACCTCTCCCCCCATTCCCAGTACCCCTCCTAGTACCTCTCCAGCGCCCCTCCGCGTCCCAGTGCCACCCAGTACCCCTCCCAGTACCTCCCAGTACCTCTCCCCCATCCCAGTACCCCCCGCCCCCCCCCATACCTGGGCTCCCCCCTCGCCCATGGCGCTCAGCGCCGGAGAGGGCGGGGACATGGGCGGGGCCACGAGATCAGGCCACGCCCATCCCCCCACTGCCCCTGGACTCCCCCTCGCCCAATGGGGCTGGAGGTGGGCGTGGTCAAACGCCAAGCCCCACCCACCCCTGCTCGGGCTCCGCCTCGCCCAATGGTTACAGGATGTGGGCGTGACCAAGCGTTAAAGCCCCGCCCACTGACCCAAGCCCCGCCCCGCGCCAGCCCCGCCCGCAGCACTCGGTCCAGCCCCCTCCCCCCTTGTTTTGGGGGGGCGCCCCTGGGTTTTAGGGGTCCCCCCTCGGCTTTGGGGAAATCCCCTGGCTTTGAGGTGCTCTCCTTGGCTTTGGCTGAACCCGTTTTTTGGGGGGAACCCCTCTGTTTTGGGTGGTACCCCTTGGATTTAGGGGCACCCCAGTTTGGGGGGAACCCCTCTGTTTTTGGGGAACCCCTCGGCTTTGGGGGCACCATTCTGTTTTGAGGGCACCTCTGGCTTCGGGTGCACTGCTTTTTAAGGGGAACCCCTCTGGTTTGGGGAGACTCCTCGGATTTAGGGGCACCCCAGTTTTGGAGACATCCCTTTTGGGAGGAACTCGTCTGTTTTGGGGGACACTCTGGATTTAGGGCACCGCTTTTTTGGAGGCATCCTTTTGGGGGGCACCCTTCTGTTTTGGGGAGGCACTGTTTGGATTTAGGTGTACCCCTATTTTGTGGGGTTTCCTCGGCTTTGGGGGTACCCTTCAGCTTTGGCTGAACCTCTTTCTGGAGGGGAGCCCCTCGTTTTTGGGAGGGTAAACCCTTGGATTTAGGGGCACCCCCTCTGTCCTAGGAGGGCACTGTCTGGACTTAGGGGCACCCCAGACTTTAGGGGGCACCCCTTTAACTTGGGAGCCCCCCTTTACCTTGGGTGCACCCCAGTTTTGGGATACACCTCCCTATTTTAGGTGTCCCCCTTTTCTGGATGCCCCACTTTACCTTGGGTGCCCCCCCTTTACCTTAGGTACCACCCTTTTTTTTGGGTGCACCCCCCTATTTTAGGTGCCCCCCCTTTTCCGGGTGCTTGCCTTTACCTTAGGTGCTCCCCTTTCTTGGGGTGCATCCCCTATTTTATGTGCGCCCCCTTTTCTGGGTGCCCCCCCTTTACTTTGGTGCCCCCCCTTTTTGCGGTGCCCCCCCATTTTAGGTGCCCCCTTTTTTCTGGGTGCATCCCATTTTTGGGCTGCAACCCCCCAATTTTATGTGCCCCCCCCCTTTACCTTGGGTGCCTCCTTTTTACTGCCCCCCCGCAATTTCAGGTGCCCCCCCCCCTCCACTCCGGGTTCTGGGATTGCACCCCCTCCTTTGGTGTGCCCCCTCCCTTTCCTGCAGCCCCCCCCCCCGTCCCCCCCAAATCCCGGGGTGCCGGGGCTGTTTGTGTCCCC
>JAUMJL010001947.1:0-39124 GCA_033558185.1 Dromococcyx pavoninus
TTAGAGTGAGGGGGAGGGGTGGGAGGAGGGGGAGGAGGGGTTAGAGTGAGGGGGAGGGGTGGAGGAGGAGGGGGAGGAGGGGTTAGAGTGAGGGGGAGGGGTGGGAGGAGGGGGGAGGAGGGGTTAGAGTGAGGGGGAGGGGTGGAGGAGGAGGGAGAGGAGGGGTTAGAGTGAGGGGGAGGGGTGGAGGAGGAGGGAGAGGGGTTAGAGTGAGGGGGAGGGGTGGGAGGAGGAGGGGGGAGGGACTAGAGTGAGGGGGAGGGGTGGGGGGAGGAGGGGTGGGGGAGAAGGGGGAGGGGTTAGAGTGAAGGGAGGGGGATGGGGAGGAGGAGGAAAGGGGATGGGGGAGGGGTTAGAGTGAGGGGAGGGGCGGGGGATGGAGGGGGAGGGGTTAGAGTGGGGGAGGGGTTAGAGTGGGGGGTGGGGAGGGAAAGGGGTTAGAGTGGGGGAAGGGTGGGGGAGGGAGGGGTTAGAGTGGGGGAGGTGAGGGGGAGGGATGGGGAGGGGATAGAGTGGGGGGAAGTGTGAGGGACAAGGGGGAGGGGTGAGGGACAAGGGGGAGGGGCTAGAGTGAGGAGGAGGGGGGGACGGAGGGGGAGGGGTTAGAGTTAGGGGAGGGGCGGGGGAGGGAGGGGGAGAGGTTAGAGTTAGAGGAGGGGCGGGGGAGGGGTTAGAGTGGGGGAGAGGAGGGGTTAGAGTGGGGATGGGCAGGGGGAGGGTGGGGGAGGGAGCGGCTAGAGTGGGAGAGGGGAGGGGGAGGGGTTAGAGTGGGGGGAGGGGTGGGGGAGGAGGGGAGGGAAAGGGGGAGGGCTTAGAATGTGAGGGGAGGGGGGGGTTAGAGTGGGGGGTGGGGTTAGGGTGGGGGGTGGGTTAGAATTGGGTGGGGGGGGGCTGGTGGAGGAGGGGGGGGCGGGGCGGGATGGGGCAGGGGTTGCTCAGGGAGGGGTCCCCAAGGGGGGGATGGGTCCCCAAGGGGGGGATGGGTCCACAAGACGGGGTGGGGGTCCCCAAGGGGGGGTGGGGGTCCCCAAGAAGGGTGGTGGTCCCCAAGAAGGGTGGGGGTCCCAAAGAAGGGTGGGGGTCCCAAAGGGGGGTGGGTCCCCAAGAAGGGTGGGGGTCCCCAAGGGGGGTGGGGGTCCCCAAGAAGGGTGGGGGTCCCCAAGAAGGGTGGGTCCCCAAGGGGGGGTCCCCAAGGGGATGGGTCCCCAAGGGGGGGGTGGGTCCCCAAGGGGGGGGTGGTGGTCCCCAAGAAGGGTGGGGGTCCCCAAGAGGGGTGGGGGTCCCCAAGGGGGGTGGGGGTCCCCAAGAAGGGTGGGGGTCCCCAAGGGGGGGGGTCCCCAAGGGGATGGGTCCCCAAGAAGGGTGGGTCCCCAAGGGGGGGTGGTGGTCCCCAAGAGGGTAGGGGTCCCCAAGAGGGGGTGGTGTCCCCAAGGGGGGTGGGGGTCCCCAAGAATGGTGGGGGTCCCCAAGAGGGTGGTGGTCCCCAAGAGGGTGGTGGTCCCCAAGAAGGGTGGGGGTCCCCAAGGTGTCACCGTCCAGCGAAGGCGCCTCCGTCATGTTCTTGGTGACCGGGTGCTCCGAGAGCTTGAGGCAGAGGATGGCTGGGGGAGGGGGACGGAGGAGCCATCAGAGCCCCCGCCTTGGGTGCTCCGGGGTGGGGGGGTGGGGGTCCCAAGGGTGGGGGGGGGGGGGGCACCCACAGGTCTCGTTCTGGCAGAAGCCCTGGTGCTCCTTCGTCTCCTGCAGGAACCCCACCAGCTCCTCTGTTATCCCCGCGAAGGTCTCGGTGACGTTGCTGCTGTTCCTCAGGGTGAAGAAGACCGAGTGCTCCACCACCACGCTGCCGGGGCTTGGGAGGGAGGGGAGGGGGGGAAAGGACCACCACGAGGTCACACGAGGTGAAGGGAGACCACCCACCCACCCACCCACCCCCGGGGGTCCCCCCCACCCTCACCTGAGGCCGATGATCCTCACGCCCGTGTAACCCGGGATGTGACGTAGATCTTCCTTATCTGAGGGGACAAAGGGGGGGGGAGATGCCACCAAGGAAAGGGGGGGGGGGGGAGGGGTGGGGGGGGGCTGGGGGGGAATGGGTCAGGAGGGGGTGGGGCGGGTGAGGAGGAGGTGGAGGGGGGGGATGAGGAGATGATGGAGTGGACTAAGGGGTGGTGGGATGGGTGAGGAAGGGGTGGGATGGACCTGGAGGGGGTGGGATGGACCTGGGGGGGGTGGGATGGGTGAGGAGGGGGTGGGATGGGCCTGGAGGGGGTGGGATGGACCTGGAGGGGGTGGGATGGACCAGGAGGGGTGGGAGGGATGGGTGAGGAGGGGGTGGGATGGGTGAGGAGGGGTTGGGATGAACCAGGAGATGATGGGATGGACCTGGACGGGGGTGGGATGAACCAGGAGGGGTGGGATGAACCAGGAGGGGGTGGGACAGACAAAAGAGGGGGTGACTCGAGCCCTCGTCCTCACCTCGGTGTGGAAGAACTTCTCAAACCTCTGATACGCCTCGGAGAGAGGGTCCTCCAGCTCCTCCGTGAAGTTGAAGTTGGTGATGGTCACCTCCACCCCGACGTCGGCCACGATGGCCTCGGGGAAAGCTGGAGAAGGCGTGGAGGGAAGAGAAAAGGGGGAGATGGAAAGTGGAGACCACGGGGGGGGGGGAGGGGCACGGGGTGGGGGGGTGGTGGTGGTGGAACTCACGGAGAACAGTCTGGAAGTCGTCCACGGGGTATTGGCAGAGGGGGCCGTAGTACTGGGGGGTGCAGATGCACTTGATGCCATCGTAGGTGCCACCGTGTTGGCACTCGACTGGAGGAGAGAAAAGGGTGGTGGGAGACAAACAGAGACCCTCAGGAGACCCCCAGGTGCTGAAGGACCGGCGGGGGGAGAGGGAAAAAGCAGGAGGAGACCCTCGAGCAACGGCGGAGGTGGTCATGGGGAGGACTCACCCTCAGGAACAACCACGGGGACCTCTGGGGTGGTGGAGATGGAAGTGGTGGGGTGTCGGGTGGTGCTGGAGGGAGCTGTGGAGGTCAACTGGGTGGAGCCGGTGGGAGCTGTGGAGGTCAACTGGGCGGCGCCGGTGGGAGCTGTGGAGGTCAACTGGGCGGCGCCGGTGGAAGCTGTGGAGGTCAACTGGGTGGAGCTGGTGGGAGCTGCGGAGGTCAACTGGGTGGAGCTGGTGGGAGCTGCGGAGGTAAATTGGGTGGCGCTGGTGGGAGCTGTGGACGTCAAATGGACGGCGCCGGTGGGAGTTGTGGAGGTCAAATGGGTGGAGCTGGTGGGAGGTGTGGAGCTCTCCACGATGGTGCTGGTGGGAGCTGTGGAGCTCAACTGGGCGGTGCTGGTGGGAGATGTGGAGCTGAACTGGGCGGTGCTGGTGAGAGCTGTGGAGCTGAACTGGGCGGTGCTGGTGGGAGCTGTGGAGCTCAACTGGGTGGAGCTGGTGGGAGCTGTGGAGCTCAACTGGGCCGTGCTGGTGGGAGCTGTTGAGCTCTCCAGGATGGTGCTGATGGGAGTTGTGGAGATGAACTGGGGGTTGCTGGTGGGAGCTGAGGAGCTCAACTGGCTGGAGCTGGTGGGAGCTGAGGAGCTCAACTGGGTGGCGGTGGTGGCACCTGTGGAGCTCAACTGGGTGGTGCCGGTGGGACCTCTGGTGGTCAACTGGGTGGTGCCGGTGGGAGCTATGGAGCTCAACTGGGTGGTGCCGGTGGGCTCTGTGGAGCTCGACTGGGTGTAGCCGGTGGGAGATGTGGAGCTCGATTGGGTAGTCCTGGTTTCAGCTGTGGAGCTCAACTGGGTGGAGATGGTGGGAGGTGTGGAGCTCCACTGGGTGCTGCCGGTGGGTGGTGTGGAGCTCAATTCGGTCGTCCTGGTTGCAGCTGTGAAGCTCAACTGGATGGTACCGGTGGGAGGTGTGGAGCTCAACTGTGTTGTGCCGGTGGGAGATGTGGAGCTCAACTGGGTGGTGCCGGTGGGCGCTGTGGAGCTCCACTGGGTGGAGCTGGTGGGAGCGGTGGAGCTCAATTGGGTCGTCCTGGTTGCAGCTGTGGAGCTCAACTGGGTGGCGCCGGGGGGAGGTGTGGAGCTCAACTGGGTGGTGCCGGTGGGAGCTGTGGAGCTCAACTGGGTGGTTCCGGTGGGAGCTGTGGAGCTCAACTGGGTGGTTCCGGTGGGAGCTGTGGAGCTCAACTGGGTGGTGCCGGTGGGAGCTGTGGAGCTCAACTGGGTGGTTCTGGTGGGAGCTGTGGAGCTCAACTGGGCGGTGCTGGTGGGAGGTGTGGAGCTCAAGTGGGTGGCGTCGGTGGGAGCTGTGGAGCTCAACTGGGTGGAGCTCGTGCCACCTGTAGATCTCTCCTGGGCGGTGCCGGTGGGAGTTGTGGATCTCTCCAGGATGGAGCTGGTGGTAGCCCGGGAGCTCAAATGGGTGGAGCTGGTGAGAGCTGTGGAGCTCTCGAGGATGGCGCTGGTGGAAGCTGTGGAGCTCAACTGGGACGTGCTGGTGGGAGCTGTCGAGATCTCCAGGATGGTGCCGGTGGGAGCTGTGGAGATCCACTGGGCGGAGCCGGTGGGAGCTGTGGAGCTCGAATGGGTGGCGGTGGTGGGAGCTGTGGAGCTGAACTGGGCGGCGCCGGTGGGAGCTGTGGAGCTCAAGTGGGCGGTGCCGGTGGGAGCTGTGGAGCTCAAGTGGGCGGTGCCGGTGGGAGCTGTGGAGCTCTCCAGGATGGAGCTGGTGGGAGCCTGGGAGCTCAACTGGGTGGAGCTGGTGAGAGCTGTGGAGCTCTCGAGGATGGCGCTGGTGGACGCTGTGGAGCTCAACTGGGACGTGCTGGTGGGAGCTGTCGAGCTCCACTGGGTGGAGCCGGTGGGAGCTGTGGAGCTCCACTGGGTGGTGCTGGTGGGAGCTGTGGAGCTCAACTGGGTGGTGCTGGTGGGAGCTGTAGAGCTCAACTGGGTGGAGCTGGTAGGAGCTGTGGAGCTCTCCAGGATGGTGCCAGTGGGAGCTGAGGAGCTCGACTCGGTGGAGCCTGTGGGAGCTGTGGAGCTCCACTGGGTGGAGCCGGCAGGAGCTGTGGAGCTCCACTGGGTGGAGCCGGCGGGAGCTGTGGAGCTCGACTGAGCGGTGCCTGCGGGAGCTGTAGAGCTCCACTGGGCGGTGCCTGCGGGAGCTGTGGAGCTCCACTGGGTGGAGCCGGCGGGAGCTGTGGAGCTCTCCAGGATGGTGCCGGTGGGAGCATTGGAGTTCAACTGGGTGGTACCGGTGGGAGCAGTGGAGGTCAGCTGGGTGGAGCCGGTGGGAGCTGTGGAGCTCAACTGCGTCGTCCTGGTTTGAGCTGTGGAGCTCGACTGTGTGGCGGTGGTGGGAGCTTTGGAGCTCGAGTGGGTGGCGGTCGTGGCACCTGTGTAGCTCTCCTGGATGGTGCTGGTGGGAGCTGTGGAGCTCAACAGGGTGGTGCTGCTGGGAGATGTGGAGCTCAACTGGCTGGTACCGGTCTGAGGTGTGGAACTCAACTGGGTGGTGCTGGTGGGACTTCTGGGGGTCAACTGGGCGGTGCTGGTGGGAGCTGTGGAGCTCAACTGGGTACTTCTGGTTGGCGCTGTGGAGCTCAACTGGGTACTGCTGGTTGGCGCTGTGGAGCTCGAGTGGGTGGCAGTCATGGCACCTGTGGAGCTCTCCTGGAGGGTGCTGGTGGGAACTGTGGAGCTCAACATGGTGGTGCCAGTGGGAGCTGTGGAGCTCAAGTGGGTGGTGCCGGTGGGAGCGGTGGAGCTCGACTGGGTCGTTCTGGTTTCAGCTGTGGAGATCGAATGTGTGGCCGTGGTGGCACCTTTGGAGCTCTCCTGGATGGTGCTGGTGGGAGGTGTGGAGCTCGAATGGGTGGAGATGGTGGGAGGTGTGGAGCTCGACTGGGTGGTAACAGTGGGAGGTGCGGAGCTCAACTGGGTGGAGCCGGTGGGAGCTGTGGAGCTCAACGGGGTGGAGCCGGTGGGAGCTGTGGAGCTCAACAGGGTGGAGCCGGTGGGAACTGTGGAGCTCAACTGGGTGGTGCCGGTGGGAGATGTGGAGCTCCACTGGGTCGTCCCGGTTGCAGCTGTGGAGCTCGACTGGGCGGTGCCGGTGGGAGCTGAGGAGCTCAACTGGGTGGTGGTGGAGGGTGCTGTGGAGGTCAACTGGGAGGTGGTGGAGGTTGCTGTGGAGCTCAGCTGGGAGGCGGTGGTGGGTGCTGTGGAGCTCAACTGGGGACTTCTGGTTGGCGCTGTGGAGCTCAACTGGGTACTGCTGGTTGGCGCTGTGGAGCTCGAGTGGGTGGCGGTTTTGGCACCTGTGGAGCTCTCCTGGATGGTGCTGGTGGGAACTGTGGAGCTCAACATGGTGGTGCTGGTGGGAGCTGTGGAGCTCAACTGGGTGGAACCAGCGGGAGGTGAGGAGTTCGACTGGGTGGAGCCGGCGGGAGCTGTGGAACTCGACAGGGTGGAGCCGGTGGGAGCTGTGGAGCTCCACTGAATGGAGCCGACGGGAGCTGTGGAGCTCCACTGAATGGAGCCAGCAGGAGCTGTGGAGCTCCACTGGGTGGAGCCGGTGGGAGCTGTGGAGCTCCACTGGGCGGTGCCGGTGGGAGCTGTGGAGCTGAACTGGGCGGTGCCGGTGGTAGCTATGGAGTTCAACTGGGCCGTGCCGGTGGGAGCTGTGGAACTCAACTGGGCGGTGCTGGTGGGAGCTGTGGGGCTCAACAGGGCGGCAGTGGTGGGAGCAATGGAGCTTTCCAGGATGGTGTTGGTGGGAGCGGTGGAGCTCAACTGGGCGGAGTCGGTGGGAGCCGTGGAGCTCCACTGGGCGGAGTCGGTGGGAGCCGTGGAGCTCCACTGGGCGGAGCTGGTGGGAGCTGTGGAGCTCAACTGGGTGGAGCTGGTGGGAGCTGTGGAGCTCTCCAGGATGGTGCCGGTGGAAGCTGAGGAGCTCAACTCGGTGGAGCCTGTGGGAGCTGTGGAGCTCCTCTGGGTGGAGCCGGCGGGAGCTGTGGAGCTCAACTGGGTGGAGCCGGCGGGAGCTGTGGAGCTCCACTGGGCGGTGCTGGTGGGAGCTGTGGAGCTCGACTGGGCGGTGCTGGCGGGAGCTGTGGAGCTCGACTGGGCGGTGCCGGTGGGAGCTGAGGAGCTCGACTGGGCGGTGCCGGTGGGAGCTGAGGAGCTCAACTGGGTGGTGGTGGAGGGTGCTGTGGAGCTCAACTGGGAGGTGGTAGAGGTTGCTGTGGAGCTCAGCTGGGAGGCGGTGGTGGGTGCTGTGGAGCTCAACTGGGTACTTCTGGTTGGCGCTGTGGAGCTCAACTGGGTACTTCTGGTTGGCGCTGTGGATCTCAACTGGGTGCTGCCGGTGGGAGGTGCGGAGCTCAACTGGGTGGAGCCGGTGGGAGCTGTGAAGCTCAACGGGGTGGATCCGGTGGGAGCTGTGGAGCTTAACGGGGTGGAGCTGTTGGGAGCTTTGGAGCTCAACGGGGTGGAGCCGGTGGGAGCTGTGGAGCTCCACTGGGTCGTCCCGGTTGCAGCTGTGGAGCTCAACTGGGTAATGCTGGTGGGAGCTGTGGAGGTCAACTGGGAGGTGGTGGAGGGTGCTGTGGACGTCAACTGGGAGGTGGTGGAGGGTGCTGTGGATCTCAACTGGGAGGTGGTGGTGGGTGCTGTGGAGCTCAACTGGGTACTGCTGGTTGGCGCTGTGGAGCTCAACTGGGTACTGCTGGTTGGCGCTGTGGAGCTCGAGTGGGTGGCGGTCGTGGCACCTGTGGAGATCTCCTGGATGGTGCTGGTGGGAACTGTGGAGCTCAACATGGTGGTGCTGGTGGGAGCTGTGGAGCTCGACTGGGTGGAGCCAGTGGGAACTGTGGAGCTCGACTGGGTGGAGCCGGCGGGAGCTGTGGAGCTCGACTGGGTGGAGCCGGCGGGAGCTGTGGAGCTCAACTGGGTGGAACCGGTGGGAGCTGTGGAGCTCGACTGGGCGGTGCCGGCGGGAGCTGTGGAGCTCGACTGGGTACTGCTGGTTGGCGCTGTGGAGCTCGAGTGGGTGGCAGTCGTGGCACCTGTGGAGCTCTCCTGGAGGGTGCTGGTGGGAACTGCGGAGCTCAACATGGTGGTGCCAGTGGGAGCTGTGGAGCTCAAGTGGGTGGTGCCGGTGGGAGCGGTGGAGCTCGACTGGGTCGTTCTGGTTTCAGCTGTGGAGCTCGAATGTGTGGCCGTGGTGGCACCTTTGGAGCTCTCCTGGATGGTGCTGGTGGGAGGTGTGGAGCTCGAATGGGTGGAGATGATGGGAGGTGTGGAGCTCGACTGGGTGGTAACAGTGGGAGGTGTGGAGCTCAACTGGGTGCTGCCGGTGGGAGGTGCGGAGCTCAACTGGGTGGAGCCGGTGGGAGCTGTGAAGCTCAACGGGGTGGATCCGGTGGGAGCTGTGGAGCTCAACGGGGTGGAGCTGTTGGGAGCTTTGGAGCTCAACGGGGTGGAGCCGGTGGGAGCTGTGGAGCTCCACTGGGTCGTCCCGGTTGCAGCTGTGGAGCTCAACTGGGTAATGCTGGTGGGAGCTGTGGAGGTCAACTGGGAGGTGGTGGAGGGTGCTGTGGAGGTCAACTGGGAGGTGGTGGAGGGTGCTGTGGATCTGAACTGGGAGGTGGTGGTGTGTGCTGTGGAGCTCAACTGGGTACTGCTGGTTGGCGCTGTGGAGCTCAACTGGGTACTGCTGGTTGGCGCTGTGGAGATCGAGTGGGTGGCGGTCGTGGCACCTGTGGAGCTCTCCTGGATGGTGCTGGTGGGAACTGTGGAGCTCAACATGGTGGTGCTGGTGGTAGCTGTGGAGCTCGACTGGGTGGAGCCAGTGGGAACTGTGGAGCTCGACTGGGTGGAGCCGGCGGGAGCTGTGGAGCTCCACTGGGTGGAGCCGGCGGGAGCTGTGGAGCTCCACTGGGTGGAGCCGGCGGGAGCTGTGGAGCTCCACTGGGTGGAGCCGGTGGGAGCTGTGGAGCTCCACTGGGCGGTGCCGGTGGCAGCTGTGGAGCTGAACTGGGCGGTGCCGGTGGCAGCTGTGGAGTTCAACTGGGCCGTGCCGGTGGGAGCTGTGGAACTCAACTGGGCAATGCTGGTTGGAGCTGTGGAGCTCAACAGGGCGGCAGTGGTGGGAGCAATGGAGCTTTCCAGGATGGTGCTGGTGGGAGCCGTGGAGCTCAACTGGGCGGCGGTGGTGGGAGCCGTGGAGCTCCACTGGGCGGAGCTGGTGGGAGCCGTGGAGCTCCACTGGGCGGAGCTGGTGGGAGCTGTGGAGCTCAACTGGGTGGAGCCTGTGGGTGCTGTGGAGCTCCACTGGGCGGTGCTGGTGGGAGCTGTGGAGCTCGACTGGGTGGTTCCGGCGGGAGCTGTGGAGCTCGACTGGGCGGTGCCGGTGGGAGCTGAGGAGCTCGACTGGGCGGTGCCGGTGGGAGCTGAGGAGCTCAACTGGGTGGTGGTGGAGGGTGCTGTGGAGCTCAACTGGGAGGTGGTGGAGGTTGCTGTGGAGCTCAGCTGGGAGGCGGTGGTGGGTGCTGTGGAGCTCAACTGGGGACTTCTGGTTGGCGCTGTGGAGCTCAACTGGGTACTGCTGGTTGGCGCTGTGGAGCTCGAGTGGGTGGCGGTTTTGGCACCTGTGGAGCTCTCCTGGATGGTGCTGGTGGGAACTGTGGAGCTCAACATGGTGGTGCCAGTGGGAGCTGTGGAGCTCAACTGGGTGGAACCGGTGGGAGCTGTGGAGCTCGACTGGGCGGTGCCGGCGGGAGCTGTGGAGCTCGACTGGGTACTGCTGGTTGGCGCTGTGGAGCTCGAGTGGGTGGCAGTCGTGGCACCTGTGGAGCTCTCCTGGAGGGTGCTGGTGGGAACTGTGGAGCTCAACATGGTGGTGCCAGTGGGAGCTGTGGAGCTCAAGTGGGTGGTGCCGGTGGGAGCGGTGGAGCTCGACTGGGTCGTTCTGGTTTCAGCTGTGGAGATCGAATGTGTGGCCGTGGTGGCACCTTTGGAGCTCTCCTGGATGGTGCTAGTGGGAGGTGTGGAGCTCGAATGGGTGGAGATGGTGGGAGGTGTGGAGCTCGACTGGGTGGTAACAGTGGGAGGTGTGGAGCTCAACTGGGTGCTGCCGGTGGGAGGTGCGGAGCTCAACTGGGTGGAGCCGGTGGGAGCTGTGGAGCTCAACGGGGTGGAGCCGGTGGGAGCTGTGGAGCTCAACAGGGTGGAGCCGGTGGGAACTGTGGAGCTCAACTGGGTGGTGCCGGTGGGAGATGTGGAGCTCCACTGGGTCGTCCCGGTTGCAGCTGTGGAGCTCAACTGGGTAATGCTGGTGGGAGCTATGGAGGTCAACTGGGAGGTGGTGGAGGGTGCTGTGGAGCTCAACTGGGAGGTGGTGGAGGGTGCTGTGGAGCTCAACTGGGAGGTGGTGGTGTGTGCTGTGGAGCTCAACTGGGTACTGCTGGTTGGCGCTGTGGAGCTCAACTGGGTACTGCTGGTTGGCGCTGTGGAGCTCAAGTGGGTGGCGGTCGTGGCACCTGTGGAGCTCTCCTGGATGGTGCTGGTGGGAACTGTGGAGCTCAACATGGTGGTGCTGGTGGGAGCTGTGGAGCTCAACTGGGTGGAACCGGCGGGAGGTGAGGAGTTCGACTGGGTGGAGCCGGCGGGAGCTGTGGAACTCGACAGGGTGGAGCCGGTGGGAGCTGTGGAGCTCCACTGAATGGAGCCGACGGGAGCTGTGGAGCTCCACTGAATGGAGCCAGCAGGAGCTGTGGAGCTCCACTGGGTGGAGCCGGTGGGAGCTGTGGAGCTCCACTGGGCGGTGCCGGTGGGAGCTGTGGAGCTGAACTGGGCGGTGCCGGTGGTAGCTATGGAGTTCAACTGGGCCGTGCCGGTGGGAGCTGTGGAACTCAACTGGGCGGTGCTGGTGGGAGCTGTGGGGCTCAACAGGGCGGCAGTGGTGGGAGCAATGGAGCTTTCCAGGATGGTGTTGGTGGGAGCGGTGGAGCTCAACTGGGCGGAGTCGGTGGGAGCCGTGGAGCTCCACTGGGCGGAGTCGGTGGGAGCCGTGGAGCTCCACTGGGCGGAGCTGGTGGGAGCT
This sequence comes from Dromococcyx pavoninus, assembly GCA_033558185.1. Lineage (NCBI taxonomy): Eukaryota > Metazoa > Chordata > Aves > Cuculiformes > Neomorphidae > Dromococcyx > Dromococcyx pavoninus. Next base: position 11,117 of record JAUMJL010001947.1, read on the forward strand.
GTGGAGCTCAACTGGGTGGAGCTGGTGGGAGCTGTGGAGCTCTCCAGGATGGTGCCGGTGGAAGCTGAGGAGCTCAACTCGGTGGAGCCTGTGGGAGCTGTGGAGCTCCTCTGGGTGGAGCCGGCGGGAGCTGTGGAGCTCAACTGGGTGGAGCCGGCGGGAGCTGTGGAGCTCCACTGGGCGGTGCTGGTGGGAGCTGTGGAGCTCGACTGGGCGGTGCTGGCGGGAGCTGTGGAGCTCGACTGGGCGGTGCCGGTGGGAGCTGAGGAGCTCGACTGGGCGGTGCCGGTGGGAGCTGAGGAGCTCAACTGGGTGGTGGTGGAGGGTGCTGTGGAGCTCAACTGGGAGGTGGTGGAGGTTGCTGTGGAGCTCAGCTGGGAGGCGGTGGTGGGTGCTGTGGAGCTCAACTGGGTACTTCTGGTTGGCGCTGTGGAGCTCAACTGGGTACTTCTGGTTGGCGCTGTGGATCTCAACTGGGTGCTGCCGGTGGGAGGTGCGGAGCTCAACGGGGTGGAGCCGGTGGGAGCTGTGAAGCTCAACGGGGTGGATCCGGTGGGAGCTGTGGAGCTCAACGGGGTGGAGCTGTTGGGAGCTGTGGAGCTCCACTGGGTCGTCCCGGTTGCAGCTGTGGAGCTCAACTGGGTAATGCTGGTGGGAGCTGTGGAGGTCAACTGGGAGGTGGTGGAGGGTGCTGTGGAGGTCAACTGGGAGGTGGTGGAGGGTGCTGTGGATCTCAACTGGGAGGTGGTGGTGGGTGCTGTGGAGCTCAACTGGGTACTGCTGGTTGGCGCTGTGGAGCTCAACTGGGTACTGCTGGTTGGCGCTGTGGAGCTCGAGTGGGTGGCGGTCGTGGCACCTGTGGAGATCTCCTGGATGGTGCTGGTGGGAACTGTGGAGCTCAACATGGTGGTGCTGGTGGGAGCTGTGGAGCTCGACTGGGTGGAGCCAGTGGGAACTGTGGAGCTCGACTGGGTGGAGCCGGCGGGAGCTGTGGAGCTCGACTGGGTGGAGCCGGCGGGAGCTGTGGAGCTCCACTGGGTGGTACCGGTGGGAGCTGTGGAGCTCGACTGGGCGGTGCCGGCGGGAGCTGTGGAGCTCGACTGGGTACTGCTGGTTGGCGCTGTGGAGCTCGAGTGGGTGGCAGTCGTGGCACCTGTGGAGCTCTCCTGGAGGGTGCTGGTGGGAACTGCGGAGCTCAACATGGTGGTGCCAGTGGGAGCTGTGGAGCTCAAGTGGGTGGTGCCGGTGGGAGCGGTGGAGCTCGACTGGGTCGTTCTGGTTTCAGCTGTGGAGCTTGAATGTGTGGCCGTGGTGGCACCTTTGGAGCTCTCCTGGATGGTGCTGGTGGGAGGTGTGGAGCTCGAATGGGTGGAGATGGTGGGAGGTGTGGAGCTCGACTGGGTGGTAACAGTGGGAGGTGTGGAGCTCAACTGGGTGCTGCCGGTGGGGGCTGTGGATCTCAACTGGGTGCTGCTGGTGGGAGGTGCGGAGCTCAACTGGGTGGAGCCGGAGGGAGCTGTGAAGCTCAACGGGGTGGATCCGGTGGGAGCTGTGGAGCTCAACGGGGTGGAGCTGTTGGGAGCTTTGGAGCTCAACGGGGTGGAGCCGGTGGGAGCTGTGGAGCTCAACTGGGTGGTGCCGGTGGGAGATGTGGAGCTCCACTGGGTCGTCCCGGTTGCAGCTGTGGAGCTCAACTGGGTCATGCTGGTGGGAGCTGTGGAGGTCAACTGGGAGGTGGTGGAGGGTGCTGTGGAGGTCAACTGGGAGGTGGTGGAGGGTGCTGTGGATCTCAACTGGGAGGTGGTGGTGTGTGCTGTGGAGCTCAACTGGGTACTGCTGGTTGGCGCTGTGGAGCTCAACTGGGTACTGCTGGTTGGCGCTGTGGAGCTCGAGTGGGTGGCGGTCGTGGCACCTGTGGAGCTCTCCTGGATGGTGCTGGTGGGAACTGTGGAGCTCAACATGGTGGTGCTGGTGGTAGCTGTGGAGCTCAACTGGGTGGAACTGGCGGGAGGTGTGGAGCTCGACTGGGTGGAGCCGGCGGGAGCTGTGGAGCTCGACTGGGTGGAGCCGACGGGAGCTGTGGAGCTCCACTGAATGGAGCCGACGGGAGCTGTGGAGCTCCACTGAATGGAGCCGGCGGGAGCTGTGGAGCTCCACTGGGTGGAGCTGGTGGGAGGTGTGGAGCTCCACTGGGCGGTGCCGGTGGGAGCTGTGGAGCTCCACTGGGTGGTGCTGGTGGGAGCTGTGGAGCTCAACTGGGTACTTCTGGTTGGCGCTGTGGAGCTCAACTGGGTACTGCTGGTTGGCGCTGTGGAGCTCGAGTGGGTGGCAGTCGTGGCACCTGTGGAGCTCTCCTGGAGGGTGCTAGTGGGAACTGCGGAGCTCAACATGGTGGTGCCAGTGGGAGCTGTGGAGCTCAAGTGGGTGGTGCCGGTGGGAGCGGTGGAGCTCGACTGGGTCGTTCTGGTTTCAGCTGTGGAGCTCGAATGTGTGGCCGTGGTGGCACCTTTGGAGCTCTCCTGGATGGTGCTGGTGGGAGGTGTGGAGCTCGAATGGGTGGAGATGATGGGAGGTGTGGAGCTCGACTGGGTGGTAACAGTGGGAGGTGTGGAGCTCAACTGGGTGCTGCCGGTGGGAGGTGCGGAGCTCAACTGGGTGGAGCCGGTGGGAGCTGTGGAGCTCAACAGGGTGGAGCCGGTGGGAACTGTGGAGCTCAACTGGGTGGTGCCGGTGGGAGATGTGGAGCTCCACTGGGTCGTCCCGGTTGCAGCTGTGGAGCTCAACTGGGTAATGCTGGTGGGAGCTATGGAGGTCAACTGGGAGGTGGTGGAGGGTGCTGTGGAGCTCAACTGGGAGGTGGTGGAGGGTGCTGTGGAGCTCAACTGGGAGGTGGTGGTGTGTGCTGTGGAGCTCAACTGGGTACTGCTGGTTGGCGCTGTGGAGCTCAACTGGGTACTGCTGGTTGGCGCTGTGGAGCTCAAGTGGGTGGCGGTCGTGGCACCTGTGGAGCTCTCCTGGATGGTGCTGGTGGGAACTGTGGAGCTCAACATGGTGGTGCTGGTGGGAGCTGTGGAGCTCAACTGGGTGGAACCGGCGGGAGGTGAGGAGTTCGACTGGGTGGAGCCGGCGGGAGCTGTGGAACTCGACAGGGTGGAGCCGGTGGGAGCTGTGGAGCTCAACTGGGTGGAGCCGGCGGGAGCTGTGGAGCTCAACTGGGTGGAGCCGGCGGGAGCTGTGGAGCTCCACTGGGCGGTGCTGGTGGGAGCTGTGGAGCTCGACTGGGCGGTGCTGGCGGGAGCTGTGGAGCTCGACTGGGCGGTGCCGGTGGGAGCTGAGGAGCTCGACTGGGCGGTGCCGGTGGGAGCTGAGGAGCTCAACTGGGTGGTGGTGGAGGGTGCTGTGGAGCTCAACTGGGAGGTGGTGGAGGTTGCTGTGGAGCTCAGCTGGGAGGCGGTGGTGGGTGCTGTGGAGCTCAACTGGGGACTTCTTGTTGGCGCTGTGGAGCTCAACTGGGTACTTCTGGTTGGCGCTGTGGATCTCAACTGGGTGCTGCCGGTGGGAGGTGTGGAGCTCAACTGGGTGGAGCCGGTGGGAGCTGTGGAGCTTAACGGGGTGGAGCTGTTGGGAGCTTTGGAGCTCAACGGGGTAGAGCCGGTGGGAGCTGTGGAGCTCCACTGGGTCGTCCCGGTTGCAGCTGTGGAGCTCAACTGGGTAATGCTGGTGGGAGCTGTGGAGGTCAACTGGGAGGTGGTGGAGGGTGCTGTGGATGTCAACTGGGAGGTGGTGGAGGGTGCTGTGGATCTCAACTGGGAGGTGGTGGTGGGTGCTGTGGAGCTCAACTGGGTACTGCTGGTTGGCGCTGTGGAGCTCGAGTGGGTGGCGGTCGTGGCACCTGTGGAGATCTCCTGGATGGTGCTGGTGGGAACTGTGGAGCTCAACTGGGTGGAGCCAGTGGGAACTGTGGAGCTCGACTGGGTGGAGCCGGCGGGAGCTGTGGAGCTCGACTGGGTGGAGCCGGCGGGAGCTGTGGAGCTCCACTGGGTGGAACCGGTGGGAGCTGTGGAGCTCGACTGGGTGGTGCCGGCGGGAGCTGTGGAGCTCCACTGGGTGGAACCGGTGGGAGCTGTGGAGCTCGACTGGGTGGAGCCGGCGGGAGCTGTGGAGCTCCACTGGGTGGAACCGGTGGGAGCTGTGAAGCTCGACTGGGCGGTGCCGGCGGGAGCTGTGGAGCTCGACTGGGTACTGCTGGTTGGCGCTGTGGAGCTCGAGTGGGTGGCAGTCGTGGCACCTGTGGATCTCTCCTGGAGGGTGCTGGTGGGAACTGCGGAGCTCAACATGGTGGTGCCAGTGGGAGCTGTGGAGCTCAAGTGGGTGGTGCCGGTGGGAGCGGTGGAGCTCGACTGGGTCGTTCTGGTTTCAGCTGTGGAGCTTGAATGTGTGGCCGTGGTGGCACCTTTGGAGCTCTCCTGGATGGTGCTGGTGGGAGGTGTGGAGCTCGAATGGGTGGAGATGGTGGGAGGTGTGGAGCTCGACTGGGTGGTAACAGTGGGAGGTGTGGAGCTCAACTGGGTGCTGCCGGTGGGGGCTGTGGATCTCAACTGGGTGCTGCCAGTGGGAGGTGCGGAGCTCAACTGGGTGGAGCCGGTGGGAGCTGTGAAGCTCAACGGGGTGGATCCGGTGGGAGCTGTGGAGCTCAACGGGGTGGAGCTGTTGGGAGCTTTGGAGCTCAACGGGGTGGAGCCGGTGGGAGCTGTGGAGCTCAACTGGGTGGTGCCGGTGGGAGATGTGGAGCTCCACTGGGTCGTCCCGGTTGCAGCTGTGGAGCTCAACTGGGTCATGCTGGTGGGAGCTGTGGAGGTCAACTGGGAGGTGGTGGAGGGTGCTGTGGAGGTCAACTGGGAGGTGGTGGAGGGTGCTGTGGATCTCAACTGGGAGGTGGTGGTGTGTGCTGTGGAGCTCAACTGGGTACTGCTGGTTGGCGCTGTGGAGCTCGAGTGGGTGGCGGTCGTGGCACCTGTGGAGCTCTCCTGGATGGTGCTGGTGGGAACTGTGGAGCTCAACATGGTGGTGCTGGTGGTAGCTGTGGAGCTCAACTGGGTGGAACTGGCGGGAGGTGTGGAGCTCGACTGGGTGGAGCCGGTGGGAGCTGTGGAGTTCGACTGGGTGGAGCCGACGGGAGCTGTGGAGCTCCACTGAATGGAGCCGACGGGAGCTGTGGAGCTCCACTGAATGGAGCCGGCGGGAGCTGTGGAGCTCCACTGGGTGGAGCCGGTGGGAGGTGTGGAGCTCCACTGGGCGGTGCCGGTGGGAGCTGTGGAGCTCCACTGGGTGGTGCTGGTGGGAGCTGTGGAGCTCAACTGGGTACTTCTGGTTGGCGCTGTGGAGCTCAACTGGGTACTGCTGGTTGGCGCTGTGGAGCTCGAGTGGGTGGCAGTCGTGGCACCTGTGGAGCTCTCCTGGAGGGTGCTAGTGGGAACTGCGGAGCTCAACATGGTGGTGCCAGTGGGAGCTGTGGAGCTCAAGTGGGTGGTGCCGGTGGGAGCGGTGGAGCTCGACTGGGTCATTCTGGTTTCAGCTGTGGAGCTCGAATGTGTGGCCGTGGTGGCACCTTTGGAGCTCTCCTGGATGGTGCTGGTGGGAGGTGTGGAGCTCGAATGGGTGGAGATGGTGGGAGGTGTGGAGCTCGACTGGGTGATAACGGTGGGAGGTGTGGAGCTCAACTGGGTGCTGCCGGTGGGGGCTGTGGATCTCAACTGGGTGCTGCCAGTGGGAGGTGCGGAGCTCAACTGGGTGGAGCCGGTGGGAGCTGTGAAGCTCAACGGGGTGGATCCGGTGGGAGCTGTGGAGCTCAACGGGGTAGAGCTGTTGGGAGCTTTGGAGCTCAACGGGGTGGAGCCGGTGGGAGCTGTGGAGCTCCACTGGGTCGTCCCGGTTGCAGCTGTGGAGCTCAACTGGGTAATGCTGGTGGGAGCTGTGGAGGTCAACTGGGAGGTGGTGGAGGGTGCTGTGGAGGTCAACTGGGAGGTGGTGGAGGGTGCTGTGGATCTCAACTGGGAGGTGGTGGTGTGTGCTGTGGAGCTCAACTGGGTACTGCTGGTTGGCGCTGTGGAGCTCAACTGGGTACTGCTGGTTGGCGCTGTGGAGCTCGAGTGGGTGGCGGTCGTGGCACCTGTGGAGCTCTCCTGGATGGTGCTGGTGGGAACTGTGGAGCTCAACATGGTGGTGCTGGTGGTAGCTGTGGAGCTCGACTGGGTGGAGCCAGTGGGAACTGTGGAGCTCGACTGGGTGGAGCCGGCGGGAGCTGTGGAGCTCGACTGGGTGGAGCCGGCGGGAGCTGTGGAGCTCCACTGGGTGGAGCCGGTGGGAGCTGTGGAGCTCCACTGGGCGGTGCCGGTGGCAGCTGTGGAGCTGAACTGGGCGGTGCCGGTGGCAGCTGTGGAGTTCAACTGGGCCGTGCCGGTGGGAGCTGTGGAACTCAACTGGGCAATGCTGGTTGGAGCTGTGGAGCTCAACAGGGCGGCAGTGGTGGGAGCAATGGAGCTTTCCAGGATGGTGCTGGTGGGAGCCGTGGAGCTCAACTGGGCGGCGGTGGTGGGAGCCGTGGAGCTCCACTGGGCGGAGCTGGTGGGAGCCGTGGAGCTCCACTGGGCGGAGCTGGTGGGAGCTGTGGAGCTCAACTGGGTGGAGCCGGTGGGAGCTGTGGAGCTCTCCAGGATGGTGCCGGTGGAAGCTGAGGAGCTCAACTCGGTGGAGCCTGTGGGAGCTGTGGAGCTCCTCTGGGTGGAGCCGGCGGGAGCTGTGGAGCTCAACTGGGTGGAGCCGGCGGGAGCTGTGGAGCTCAACTGGGCCGTGGTGGCGGGAGCTGTGGAGCTCGACTGGGCGGTTCCGGCGGGAGCTGTGGAGCTCGACTGGGCGGTGCCGGTGGGAGCTGAGGAGCTCGACTGGGCGGTTCCGGCGGGAGCTGTGGAGCTCGACTGGGCGGTGCCGGTGGGAGCTGAGGAGCTCAACTGGGTGGTGGTGGAGGGTGCTGTGGAGCTCAACTGGGAGGTGGTGGAGGTTGCTGTGGAGCTCAGCTGGGAGGCGGTGGTGGGTGCTGTGGAGCTCAACTGGGGACTTCTGGTTGGCGCTGTGGAGCTCAACTGGGTACTGCTGGTTGGCGCTGTGGAGCTCGAGTGGGTGGCGGTCGTGGCACCTGTGGAGCTCTCCTGGATGGTGCTGGTGGGAACTGTGGAGCTCAACATGGTGGTGCTGGTGGTAGCTGTGGAGCTCGACTGGGTGGAGCCAGTGGGAACTGTGGAGCTCGACTGGGTGGAGCCGGCGGGAGCTGTGGAGCTCGACTGGGTGGAGCCGGCGGGAGCTGTGGAGCTCGACTGGGTGGAGCCGGCGGGAGCTGTGGAGCTCCACTGGGTGGAACCGGTGGGAGCTGTGGAGCTCGTCTGGGCGGTGCCGGCGGGAGCTGTGGAGCTCGACTGGGTACTGCTGGTTGGCGCTGTGGAGCTCGAGTGGGTGGCAGTCGTGGCACCTGTGGATCTCTCCTGGAGGGTGCTGGTGGGAACTGCGGAGCTCAACATGGTGGTGCCAGTGGGAGCTGTGGAGCTCAAGTGAGTGGTGCCGGTGGGAGCGGTGGAGCTCGACTGGGTCGTTCTGGTTTCAGCTGTGGAGCTTGAATGTGTGGCCGTGGTGGCACCTTTGGAGCTCTCCTGGATGGTGCTGGTGGGAGGTGTGGAGCTCGAATGGGTGGAGATGGTGGGAGGTGTGGAGCTCGACTGGGTGGTAACAGTGGGAGGTGTGGAGCTCAACTGGGTGCTGCCGGTGGGGGCTGTGGATCTCAACTGGGTGCTGCCGGTGGGAGGTGCGGAGCTCAACTGGGTGGAACCGGTGGGAGCTGTGGAGCTCAACGGGGTGGAGCTGTTGGGAGCTTTGGAGCTCAACGGGGTGGAGCCGGTGGGAGCTTTGGAGCTCAACTGGGTGGTGCCGGTGGGAGATGTGGAGCTCCACTGGGTCGTCCCGGTTGCAGCTGTGGAGCTCAACTGGGTCATGCTGGTGGGAGCTGTGGAGGTCAACTGGGAGGTGGTGGAGGGTGCTGTGGAGGTCAACTGGGAGGTGGTGGAGGGTGGTGTGGATCTCAACTGGGAGGTGGTGGTGTGTGCTGTGGAGCTCAACTGGGTACTGCTGGTTGGCGCTGTGGAGCTCAACTGGGTACTGCTGGTTGGCGCTGTGGAGCTCGAGTGGGTGGCGGTCGTGGCACCTGTGGAGCTCTCCTGGATGGTGCTGGTGGGAACTGTGGAGCTCAACATGGTGGTGCTGGTGGTAGCTGTGGAGCTCGACTGGGTGGAGCCAGTGGGAGCTGTGGAGCTCGACTGGGTGGAGCCGGCGGGAGCTGTGGAGCTCGACTGGGTGGAGCCGGCGGGAGCTGTGGAGCTCCACTGGGTGGAGCCGGTGGGAGCTGTGGAGCTCCACTGGGCGGTGCCGGTGGCAGCTGTGGAGCTGAACTGGGCGGTGCCGGTGGCAGCTGTGGAGTTCAACTGGGCCGTGCCGGTGGGAGCTGTGGAACTCAACTGGGCCGTGCTGGTTGGAGCTGTGGATCTCAACAGGGCGGCAGTGGTGGGAGAAATGGAGCTTTCCAGGATGGTGCTGGTGGGAGCCGTGGAGCTCAACTGGGTGGCGGTGGTGGGAGCGGTGGAGCTCTCCAGGATGGTGCCGGTGGAAGCTGAGGAGCTCAACTCGGTGGAGCCTGTGGGAGCTGTGGAGCTCCTCTGGGTGGAGACGGCGGGAGCTGTGGAGCTCAACTGGGTGGAGCCGGCGGGAGCTGTGGAGCTCCACTGGGCGGTGCCGGTGGGAGCTGAGGAGCTCGACTGGGCGGTGCCGGTGGGAGCTGAGGAGCTCAACTGGGTGGTGGTGGAGGGTGCTGTGGAGCTCAACTGGGAGGTGGTGGAGGTTGCTGTGGAGCTCAGCTGGGAGGCGGTGGTGGGTGCTGTGGAGCTCAACTGGGGACTTCTGGTTGGCGCTGTGGAGCTCAACTGGGTACTGCTGGTTGGCGCTGTGGAGCTCGAGTGGGTGGCGGTCGTGGCACCTGTGGAGCTCTCCTGGATGGTGCTGGTGGGAACTGTGGAGCTCAACATGGTGGTGCCAGTGGGAGCTGTGGAGCTCAACTGGGTGGAACCGGTGGGAGCTGTGGAGCTCGACTGGGCGGTGCCGGCGGGAGCTGTGGAGCTCGACTGGGTACTGCTGGTTGGCGCTGTGGAGCTCGAGTGGGTGGCAGTCGTGGCACCTGTGGAGCTCTCCTGGAGGGTGCTGGTGGGAACTGTGGAGCTCAACATGGTGGTGCCAGTGGGAGCTGTGGAGCTCAAGTGGGTGGTGCCGGTGGGAGCGGTGGAGCTCGACTGGGTCGTTCTGGTTTCAGCTGTGGAGCTCGAATGTGTGGCCGTGGTGGCATCTTTGGAGCTCTCCTGGATGGTGCTGGTGGGAGGTGTGGAGCTCGAATGGGTGGAGATGGTGGGAGGTGTGGAGCTCGACTGGGAGGTAACAGTGGGAGGTGTGGAGCTCAACTGGGTGCTGCCGGTGGGGGATGTGGATCTCAACTGGGTGCTGCCGGTGGGAGGTGCGGAGCTCAACTGGGTGGAGCCGGTGGGAGCTGTGAAGCTCAACGGGGTGGATCCGGTGGGAGCTGTGGAGCTCAACGGGGTGGAGCTGTTGGGAGCTTTGGAGCTCAACGGGGTGGAGCCGGTGGGAGCTGTGGAGCTCCACTGGGTGGTGCCGTTGGGATATGTGGAGCTCCACTGGGTCGTCCCGGTTGCAGCTGTGGAGCTCAACTGGGTAATGCTGGTGGGAGCTGTGGAGGTCAACTGGGAGGTGGTGGAGGGTGCTATGGAGGTCAACTGGGAGGTGGTGGAGGGTGGTGTGGATCTCAACTGGGAGGTGGTGGTGTGTGCTGTGGAGCTCAACTGGGTACTGCTGGTTGGCGCTGTGGAGCTCAACTGGGTACTGCTGGTTGGCGCTGTGGAGCTCGAGTGGGTGGCGGTCGTGGCACCTGTGGAGCTCTCCTGGATGGTGCTGGTGGGAACTGTGGAGCTCAACATGGTGGTGCTGGTGGTAGCTGTGGAGCTCAACTGGGTGGAACCGGCGGGAGGTGTGGAGCTCGACTGGGTGGAGCCGGCGGGAGCTGTGGAGCTCGACTGGGTGTAGCCGGCGGGAGCTGTGGAACTCGACAGGGTGGAGCCGGTGGGAGCTGTGGAGCTCCACTGAATGGAGCCGACGGGAGCTGTGGAGCTCCACTGAATGGAGCCGGCGGGAGCTGTGGAGCTCCACTGGGTGGAGCCGGTGGGAGCTGTGGAGCTCCACTGGGCGGTGTCGGTGGGAGCTGTGGAGCTCAACAGAGCGGCAGTGGTGGGAGCAATGGAGCTTTCCAGGATGGTGCTGGTGGGAGCCGTGGAGCTCCTCTGGGTGGTGCTGGTGGGAGCTGTGGAGCTCCACTGGGTGGTGCTGGTGGGAGCTGTGGAGCTCGACTGGGTGGTGCTGGTGGGAGCTGAGGAGCTCGACTGGGCGGTGCCGGCGGGAGCTGTGGAGCTCGACTGGGCGGTGTCGGTGGGAGCTGTGGAGCTCGACTGGGCGGTGCCGGTGGCAGCTGTGGAGCTCGACTGGGAGGTACCGGCGGGAGCTGTGGAGCTCGACTGGGCGGTGCCGGTGGGAGCTGAGGAGCTCGACAGGGCGGTGCCGGTGGGAGCTGAGGAGCTCGACTGGGTGGTGGTGGAGGGTGCTGTGGAGCTCAACTGGGAGGTGGTGGAGGTAGCTGTGGAGCTCAGCTGGGAGGCGGTGGTGGGTGCTGTGGAGCTCAACTGGGGACTTCTTGTTGGCGCTGTGGAGCTCAACTGGGTACTGCTGGTGGGCGCTGTGGAGCTCGAGTGGGTGGCGGTCGTGGCACCTGTGGAGCTCTCCTGGATGGTGCTGGTGCGAACTGTGGAGCTCAACATGGTGGTGTCAGTGGGAGCTGTGGAGCGCGACTGGGTGGAACCGGTGGGAGCTGTGGAGCTCGACTGGGTGGAGCCGGCGGGAGCTGTGGAGCTCGACTGGGTGGTCCCGGCGGGAGCTGTGGAGCTCGAGTGGGTGGTCTCGGCGGGAGCTGTGGAGCTCGACTGGGTGGTCCCGGCGGGAGCTGTGGAACTCCACTGGGTGGGGTCAGCGGGAGCTGTGGAGCTGAACTGGGCGGGGCCAGTGGCAGCTGTGGAGCTCAACTGGGCGGGGCCGGTGGCAGCTGTGGAGCTCAACTGGGCCGTGCTGGTGGGAGCTGTGGAGCTCAACTGGACCGTGGCGGAGCGAGATGTCGAGCTCAGGTGGGTGGAGCCGGTGGGAGCTGAGGAGCTCAACTGGGTGGAGCCGGTGGGAGCTGAGGAGCTGAACTGGGTGGTGCTGGTGGTAGCAGTGGAGCTTTCCAGGATGGTGCTGGTGGGAGCCGTGGACCTGAACTGGGCGGCGGTGGTGGGAGCCGTGGAGCTGAACTGGGCGGCCGTGGTGGGAGCCATGGAGCTGAACTGGACGCTGCTGGTGGGAGCCGTGGAGCTGAACTGGGCGGAGTCGTTGGGAGCTGTGGATCTCCTCTCGGCGGTGCTGCTGGGAGCTGTGGAGCTCCTCTGGGTGGAGCCGGCGGGAGCTGTGGAGCTCAACTGGGTGGAGTCGGCGGGAGCTGTGGAGCTCCACTGGGCGGTGCTGGTGGGAGCAGTGGAGCTCGACTGGGCGGTGCTGGCGGGAGCTGTGGAGCTCGACTGGGCGGTGCCGGTGGGAGCTGAGGAGATCAACTGGGTGGTGGTGGAGGGTGCTGTGGAGCTCAACTGGGAGGTGGTGGAGGTTGCTGTGGAGCTCAGCTGGGAGGCGGTGGTGGGTGCTGTGGAGCTCAACTGGGGACTTCTGGTTGGCGCTGTGGAGCTCAACTGGGTACTGCTGGTTGGCGCTGTGGAGCTCGAGTGGGTGGCGGTCGTGGCACCTGTGGAGCTCTCCTGGATGGTGCTGGTGGGAACTGTGGAGCTCAACATGGTGGTGCCAGTGGGAGCTGTGGAGCTCAACTGGGTGGAACCGATGGGAGCTGTGGAGCTTGACTGGGCGGTGCCGGTGGCAGTTGTGGAGCTCAACTGGGTGGAGCCGGTGGGAGCTGTGGAGCTCTCCAGGATGGTGCCGGTGGGAGCTGTGGAGCTCAACTGGGTGGAGCTGGTGGGAGCTGAGGATCTGAACTGGGTGGAGCTGGTGGGAGCTGTGGAGCTCAACTGGTTGGTGCTGGTGGGAGTAGTGGAGCTTTCCAGGATGGTGCTGTTGGGAGCTGTGAAGCTGAACTGGGTAGCGGTGGTGGGAGCCGTGGAGCTGAACTGGGCTGCGGTGGTGGGGGCCGTGGAGCTGAACTGGGCGGCGGTGGTGGGGGCCGTGGAGCTGAACTGGGCGCTGCTGGTGGGAGCCGTGGAGCTGAACTGGACGCTGCTGGTGGGAGCCGTGGAGCTGATCTGGGCGGAGCTTGTGGGAGCCGTGGAGCTGAACTGGGCGGAGCTGGTGGGAGCCGTGGAGCTCCACTGGGCGGTGCTCGTGGGAGCTGTGGATCTCAACTGGGTGGAGATGGTGGGAGGGTTAGAGCTCAACTGGTTGGAGCTGGTGGGAGCTGTGGAGCTCAACTGGGTGGAGCTGGTGGTAGTTGTGTAGCTCTCCAGGATGGTGCCGGTGGGAGCTGGGGAGCTCGACTGAGTCGTGCGGCTTGGAGCTGTGGAGCTCATCTGGGTGGCGGTGATGGCACCTGTGGAGCTCTCCTGGATGCTGCCGGTGGGAGATGTGTAGCTCGACTGGGTGGAACCGGTGGGAGGTGTGGAGCTCAACTGGGTGGAGCTGGTGGGAACTTTGGAGCTCAACGGGGTGGAGACGGTGGGAGTTGTGGAGCTCAAATTGGTGGTGCCGGTGGGATATGTGGAGCTCAACTGGGTCGTCCTGGTTGCAGCTGTGGAGCTTAACTGGGTAATGCTGGTGGGAGCTGTGGATCTCAACTGGGAGGTGGTGGAGTGTGCTGTGGAGCTCAACTGGGAGGTTGAGGAGGGTGCTGTGGAGCTCAACTGGGAGGTGGTCGTGGGTGCTGTGAAGCTCAAATGGGTACTGCTGCTTGGTGCTGTGGAGCTCGAGTGGGTGGCGGTCGTAGAACCTGTGGAGCTCTCCTGGATGGTGCTGGTGGGAACTGTGTAGCTCAACATGGTGGTGCCAGTGCGAGCTGTGGAGCTGAACTGGGTGGAACCGGCGGGAGCTGTGGAGCTCCACTGGGTGGAGCCGGCGGGAGCTGTGGAGCTCCACTGGGTGGGGCCGGTGGGAGCTGTGGAGCTGAACAGGGCGGTGCCGGTGGGAGCTGTGGAGCTGAACCGGGCGGGGCCGGTGGGAGCCGTGGAGCTCAACTGGGCCGTGCTGGTGGGAGCTGTGGAGCTGAACTGGGCCGTGGTCGAGCGAGATGTGGAGCTCAACTGTGTGGAGCCAGTGGGAGCTGAGGAGCTCAACTGGGTGGAGCCGGTGGGAGCTGTGGAGCTCAGCTGGGTGGAGCCGGTGGGAGCTGTGGAGATCAACTGGGTGGTGCTGGTGGGAGCCGTGGAGCTCAACTGGGCGGCGGTGGTGGGAGCCGTGGAGGTCAACTTGGCGGCCGTGATGGGAGCCGTGGAGCTGAATTGGGCGCTGCTGGTGGGAGCCGTGGACCTGAGCTGGACGGAGTCGGTGGGAGCTGTGGAGCTCCACTGGGTGGAGCTGGTGGGAGCTGTGGAGCTCCACTGGGTGGAGCCGGTGGGAGTTGTGGAGCTCTCCAGGATGGTGCCGGTGGGAGTTGTGGAGCTCTCCAGGATGGTGCCGGTGGGAGCTGTGGAGATTGACTGGGTGGAGCCGATGGGAGCTGTGGAGCTCCTCTGGGTGGAGCCGGTGGGAGCTGTGGATCTCGTCTGGGTGGAGTCGGTGGGAGCTGTCGAGCTCCACTGGGTAAAGCCGGCGAGAGCTGTGGAGCTCCACTGGGTGAAGTCGGCGGGAGCTGTGGAGCTCCACTGGGTGGAGCCGGCGGGAGCTGTGGAGCTCCACTGGGTGGAGCCGGTGGGAGCTGTGGAGCTCCACTGGGTGGGGCCGGTGGGAGCTGTGGAGCTGAACTGGGCGGTGCCGGTGGGAGCTGTGGAGCTGAACTGGGCAGGGCCGGTGGGAGCCGTGGAGCTCAACTGGGCCGTGCTGGTGTCAGCTGTGGCGCTCAACTGGGCCGTGCTGGTGGGAGCTGTGGAACTCAAATGGGCAGTGCTGGTGGGAGCTGTGGAGCTGAACTGGGCCGTGGCGGAGTGAGATGTGGAGCTCAACTGGGTGGAGCCGGTGGGAGCTGAGGAGCTCAACTGGGTGGAGCCGGTGGGAGCTGTGGAGCTCAACTGGGTGGTGCTGGTGGGAGCTGAGGAGCTCAACTGTGTGGAGCCGGTGGGACCTGTGGAGCTCAGCTGGGTGGAGCCGGTGGGAGCTATGGAGCTCAACTGGGTGTTGCTGCTGGGAGCCGTGGAGCTCAACTGGGCGGCGGTGGTGGGATCCGTGGAGCTCAACTGGGCGGCCGTGATGGGAGCCGTGGAGCTGAACTGGGCGCTGCTGGTGGGAGCCCTGGAGCTGAACTGGACGGAGTCGGTGGGAGCTGTGGAGCTCCACTGGGTGGAGGCGGCAGAAGCTGTGGAGTTCCATTGGGTGGAGCCGGCGGGAGCTGTAGAGCTAAACTGGGCGGTGCCGGCGGAAGCTGAGGATCTCAACTGGGCGGAGCCGGTGGGAGCTGAGGAGCTCTCCAGGATGGTGCCGGTTGGAGCAGTGGAGGTCACCTGGGTGGTACTGGTGGGAGCTGTGGAGCTCAACTGTGTCGTCCTGGTTTCAGCTGTGGAGCTCTCCTGGATGGTGCTGGTGGGAGCTGTGGAGCTCAACAGCGCGGTGCTGGTGGGAGATGTGGAGCTCAACTGGCTGGTACCGGTCGGAGGTGTGGAGCTCGACTGGGCGGTGCCGGCAGGAGCTGTGGAGCTCAACTGGGTGGAGACGGTGGGAGCTGTGGAGCTCAACTGGGTATCGGTGTTTGGAGCCGTGGAGCTGAACTGGGCGGTGTTGGCGGGAGCTGTGGAGCTGATCTGGACGCTGCTGGTGGGAGCCGTGGAGCTCCACTGGGCGGTGCTGGTGGGAGCTGTGGAGGTGAACTGGGCGGGGCTGGTGGGAGCTGTGGAGGTGAACTGGGCGGTGCTGGTCGGAGCTGTGGAGGTCAACTGGGCGGTGCTGGTGGGAGCTGTGGAGGTCAACTGGTTGTTGGTGGTGGGAGCTGTGGTGCTCAACTGGGCGGTGCTGGTGGGAGCTGTGGAGCTGAACTGGGCGGTGCTGGTGGGAGCTGTGGAGCTGAACTCGGCGGTGCTGGTGGGAGCTGTGGATCTGAACTGGGCGGTGCTGGCGGAAGATGTGGAGCTGAACTGGGCGGTGCTGGGAGCTGTGGAGCTGAACTGGGCGGTGCTGGTGGGAGCTGTGGAGCTCAACTGGGCGGTGCTGGTGGGAGCTGTGGAGCTGAACTGGGCGGTGCTGGTGGGAGCTGTGGTGCTCAACTGGGCGGTGCTGGTGAGAGCTGTGGAGCTGAACTGGGCAGTGCTGGCGGGAGCTGTGGAGCTCAACTGGGTGGTGCTGGCGAGAGCTGTGGAGCTGAACTGGGCGGTGCTGGCGGGAGCTGTGGAGCTCAACTGGGCGGTGCTGGTTGGAGCTGTGGAGCTGAACTGGGCGGTGCTGGTGGGAGCTGTGGAGCTCAACTGGTTGGTGCTGGTGGGAGCTGTGGTTCTGAACTGGGCGGTGCTGGCGGGAGCCGTGGAGCTCAACTGGGCCGTGCTGGTGAGAGCTGTGGAGCTGAACTGGGCGGTGCTGGTGGGAGCTGTGGAGCTCAACTGGGAGGTTCTGGTGGGACCTGTGGATCTGAACTGGGCGGTGCTGTCGGGAGCTGTGGAGCTGAACTGGGCGGTGCTGGTGGGAGCTGTGGAGCTCAACAGCGCGGTGCTGGTGGGAGATGTGGAGTTCGACTGGATGGTGCCGGTGGGAGCTGTGGAGCTCGACTGGGCGGTGTCGGTGGGAGCTGTGGAGATCAACTGGGTATCGGTGTTGAGAGCCGTGGAGCTGAACTGGGTGGCGGTGGTGGGGGCCGTGGAGCTCCACTGGGCGGTGCTGGTAGGAGGTGTGGAGCTCAACTGGGTGGATATGGTTGGAGGGTTAGAGCTCAACTGGGTGGAGCTGGTGGGAGCTGTGGATCTCGACTGGGTGGAGCCGGTGGGAGCTGGGGAGCTGAACTGGGCGGTCGTGGTGGGAGATGAGGAGCCCAACTGGGCGGTGCTGGTGGGAGCTGTGGAGCTCAACTGGGCGGTGCTGGTTGGACCTGTGGTGCTGAACTGGGTGTTACTGGCGGGAGCTCTGGAGCTCAACTGGGCCGTGCTGGCGGGAGCTGTGGAGCTCAACTGGGCGGAGCTGGTGAGAGCTGTGGAGCTCAACAGGTTGGTGGTGGTGGGAGCTGTGGAGCTCAACTGGGCGGTGCTGGTGGGAGCTGTGGTGCTCAACTGGGCGGTGCTGGCGGGAGCTGTGGAGCTCAACTGGGCGGTGCTGGCGGGAGCTGTGGTGCTCAACTGGGCGGTGCTGGTGGGAGTTGTGGAGCTCAACTGGGCTGTGCTGGCGGGAGCTGTGGAGCTGAACTGGGCGGTGCTGGTGGGAGCTGTGGAGCTGAACTGGGCGGTGCTGGTGGGAGCTGTGGAGCTGAACTGGGCGGTGCTGGCGGGAGCTCTGGAGCTCAACTGGCCGGTGCTGGTGGGAGCTGTGGAGCTGAACTGGGCGGTGCTGGTGGGAGCTGTGGAGCTCAACTGGGCGGTGCTGGTTGGAGCTGTGGAGCTCAACTGGGCCGTGCTGGCGGGAGCTGTGGAGCTCAACTGGGCGGTACTGGTGGGACCTGTGGTGCTCAACTGGGCGGTGCTGGTGGGAGCTATGGTGCTCAACTGGTTGGTACTGGTGGGAGCTGTGGTGCTCAACTGGGCGGTGCTGGTGGGAGCTGTGGAGGTGAACTGGGCTGTGCTGGTGGGAGCTGTGGAGGTGAACTGGGCGGTGCTGGTGGGAGCTGTCGAGCTCGACTGGGCGGTGCTGGTGGGAGCTGTGGAGGTGAACTGGGCGGTGCTGGTGGGAGCTGTCGAGCTCAACTGGGCGGTGCTGGTGGGAGCTGTGGTGCTCAAGTGGGCGGTGCTGGTGGGAGTTGTGGAGCTGAACTGGGCGGTGCTGGTGGGAGCTGTGGAGCTGAACTGGGCGGTGCTGGTGGGACTTGTGGAGCTGAACTGGGCGGTGCTGGTGGGAGCTGTGGTGCTCAACTGGGCAGTGCTGGTGGGAGCTGTGGAGCTCAACTGGGCGGTGCTGGTGAGAGCTCTGGAGCTGAACTGGGCAGTGCTTGTGGGAGTTGTCGAGCTCAACTGGGCGGTGCTGGTGGGAGCTGTGGTGCTCAACTGGGCAGTGCTGGTGGGAGCTGTGGAGATGAACTGGGCGGTGCTGGTGGGAGCTGTGGAGCTGAACTGGGCGGTGCTGGTCGGAGCTGTGGAGCTGAACTGGGCAGTGCTGGTGGGAGCTGTGGAGCTCAACTGGGCGGTGGTGGTGGGAGCTGTGGAGCTGAACTGGGCGGTGCTGGTCGGAGCTGTGGAGCTGAACTGGGCGGTGCTGGTGGGAGCTGTGGAGCTGAACTGGGCAGTGCTGGTGGGAGCTGTGGTGCTCAACTGGGCGGTGGTGGTGGGAGCTGTGGAGCTGAACTGGGCGGTGCTGGTCGGAGCTGTGGAGCTGAACTGGGCGATGCTGGTGGGAGCTGTGGAGCTGAACTGGGCGGTGCCGGTGGGAGCTGTGGAGCTGAACTGGGCGGTGCTGGCGGGAGCTGTGGAGCTCAACTGGGCGGTGCTGGTGGGAGCTGTGGAGCTGAACTGGGCGGTGCTGGTGGGCGCTGTAGAGGTCAACTGGTTGGTGGTGGTGGGAGCTGTGGAGCTGAACTGGGCGGTGCTGGTCGGTGCTGTGGAGCTCAAGTGGGCGGTGCTGGTGGGAGCTGTGGAGGTGAACTGGTCGGTGCTGGTCGGTGCTGTGGAGCTCAACTGGGCGGTGCTGGTGGGAGCTGTGGAGCTCAACTGGGCCGTGCTGGTCGGTGCTGTGGAGCTGAACTGGGCGGTACTGGTGGGAGCTGTGGAGCTGAACTGGGCGGTGCTGGTGGGAGCTGTGGTGCTCAACTGGGCGGTGCTGGTGGGAGCTGTGTAGCTGAACTGGGCGGTGCTGGTGGGAGCTGTAGAGCTGAACTGAGCGGTGCTGGTTGGAGCTGTGGAGCTGAACTGGGCCGTGCTGGCGGGAGCTGTGGAGCTCAACTGTGCGGTACTGGTGGGAGCTGTGGTGCTCAACTGGGCGGTGCTGGTGGGAGCTGTGGAGCTGAACTGGGCGGTGCTGGTTGGAGCTGTGGAGCTGAACTGGGCCGTGCTGGTGGGAGCTGTGGAGCTCAACTGTGCGGTACTGGTGGGAGCTGTGGTGCTCAACTGGGCGGTGCTGGTGGGAGCTGTGGAGCTGAACTGGGCGGTGCTGGTGGGAGCTGTGGAGCTGAACTGGGCGGTGCTGGTGGGATCTGTGGAGCTGAACTGGGCGGTGCTGGGAGCTGTGGAGCTGAACTGGGCGGTGCTGGTCGGAGCTGTGGAGCTGAACTGGGCGGTGCTGGCGGGAGCTGTGGAGCTGAACTGGGCGGTGCTGGTGGGAGCTGTGGAGCTGAACTGGGCGGTGCTGGTGGGAGTTGTAGAGGTCAACTGGTTGGTGGTGGTGGGAGCTGTGGAGCTCAACTGGGCGGTGCTGGTCGGAGATGTGGAGCTCAACTGGGCGGTGCTGGTGGGAGCTGTGGAGTTCAACTGGGCGGTGCTGGTGGGAGCTGTGGAGCTGAACTGGGCGGTGCTGGTGGGAGCTGTGGACCTGAACTGGGCGCTGCTGGTGGGAGCTGTGGTGCTCAACTGGGCGGTGCTGGTGGGAGCCGTGGAGCTCAACTGGGTGGTGCTGGTCGGAGCTGTGGAGCTGAACTGGGCGGTGCTGGTGGGAGTTGTGGAGCTGAACTGGGCGGTGCTGGTGGGAGTTGTGGAGCTCAACTGGGCGGTGCTGGTGGGAGCTGTGGAGCTCAACTGGGCGGTGCTGGCGGGAGCTGTGGAGCTGAACTGGGCGGTGCTGGTGGGAGCTGTGGAGCTGAACTGGGCGGTGCTGGTGGGATCTGTGGAGCTGAACTGGGCGGTGCTGGGAGCTGTGGAGCTGAACTGGGCGGCGCTGGTCAGAGCTGTGGAGCTGAACTGGGCGGTGCTGGTGGGAGCTGTGGAGCTGAACTGGGCGGTGCTGGCGGGAGCTGTGGAGCTCAACTGGGCGGTGCTGGTGGGAGCTATGGTGCTCAACTGGGCGGTGCTGGTGGGAGCTGTCGAGCTGAACTGGGCGGTACTGGTGGGAGCTGTGGAGCTCAACTGGTTGTTGGTGCTGGGATCTGTGGTGCTCAACTGGGGGGTGCTGGTGAGAGCTCTGGAGCTGAACTGGGCGGTGCTGGTGGGAGCTGTGGAGCTCAACTGGGCGGTGGTGGTGGGAGCTGTGGAGCTGAACTGGGCGGTGCTGGTGGGAGCTGTGGTGCTGAACTGGGCGGTGCTGATGGGAGCTGTGGAGCTGAACTGGGCGGTGCTGGTGGGAGGTGTGGAGGTGAACTGGGCGGTGCTGTTTGGAGCTGTGGAGCTCAACTGGGCAGTGCTGGTGAGAGCTCTGGAGCTGAACTGGGCGGTGCTGGTGGGAGCTGTGGAGCTGAACTGGGCGGTGCTGGTGGGAGCTGTGGTGCTCAACTGGGCGGTGCCGGTGGGAGCTGTGGAGCTCAACTGGGCGGTGCCGGTGGGAGCTGTGGAGCTGAACTGGGCGGTGCTGGTGGGAGCTGTGGAGCTGAACTGGGCGGTGCTGGTGGGAGCTGTGGAGCTCAACTGGGCGGTGCCGGTGGGAGCTGTGGAGCTGAACTGGGCGGTGCTGGTGGGAGCTGTGGAGCTCAACTGGGCGTTGCTGGTGAGAGCTGTGGAGCTCAACTGGGCGGTGCTGGTGGGAGCTGTGGTGCTGAACTGGGCGGTGCTGGTGAGAGCTGTGGAACTGAACTGGGCGGTGCTGGTTGGAGCTGTGGAGCTGAACTGGGCGGTGCTGGTGGGAGCTGTAGATGTCAACTGGTTGGTGGTGGTGGTAGCTGTGGAGCTGAACTGGGCGGTGCTGGCGGGAGCTGTGGAGCTGAACTGGGCGGTGCTGGTGGGAGCTGTAGATGTCAACTGGTTGGTGGTGGTGGTAGCTGTGGAGCTCAACTGGGCGGTGCTGGTGAGAGCTGTGGAGCTGAACTGGGCGGTGCTGGTGGGAGCTGTGGAGCTCAACTGGGCCGTGCTGGTGGGAGCTGTGGAGCTGAACTGGGCGGTGCTGGTTGGAGCTGTGGTGCTGAACTGGGCGGTGCTGGTGGGAGCTGTGGAGCTCAACTGGGCGGTGCTGGTGGGAGCTATGGTGCTCAACTGGGCGGTGCTGGTGGGAGCTGTGGAGCTGAACTGGGCGGTGCTGGTGGGAGCTGTGGAGCTCAACTGGGCGGTGCTGGTGGGAGGTGTGGAGCTTAACTGGGCGGTGCTGGTGGGAGCTGTGGAGCTCAACTGGGCGGTGCTGGTGGGAGCTGTGGAGCTGAACTGGGCCGTGCTGGCGGGAGCTGTGGAGCTCAACTGGGCGGTGCTGGTGGGAGCTGTGGAGTTGAACTGGGCGGTGCTGGTGAGAGCTCTGGAGCTGAACTGGGCGGTGCTGGTGGGAGCTGTGGAGCTCAACTGGGCAGTGCTGGTGGGAGCTGTGGTGCTCAACTGGGCGGTGCTGGTGAGAGCTCTGGAGCTGAACTGGGCGGTGCTGGTGGGAGCTGTGGAGCTTAACTGGGCGGTGCTGGTGGGAGCTGTGGAGCTCCACTGGGCGGTGCTGGTGAGAGCTCTGGAGCTGAACTGGGCGGTGCTGGTGGGAGCTGTGGAGCTCAACTGGGCGGTGCTGGTGGGAGCTGTGGAGGTGAACTGGGCGGTGCTGGTGGGAGCTGTGGTGCTCAACTGGGCGGTGCTGGTGGGAGCTGTCGAGCTGAACTGGGCCGTGCTGGTGGGAGCTGTGGAGCTGAACTGGGCGGTGCTGGTGTGAGCTGTGGAGCTGAACTGGGCGGTGCTGGTGGGAGCTGTGGAGCTGAACTGGGCGGTGCTGGTGGGAGCTGTGGAGCTCAACTGGGCGGTGCTGGTGGGAGCTGTGGTGCTGAACTGGGCGGTGCTGGTGGGAGCTGTGGAGCTGAACTGGGCGTTGCTGGCGGGAGCTGTGGAGCTCAACTGGGCAGTGCTGGTGGGAGCTGTGGAGCTGAACTGGGCGGCGCTGGTCAGAGCTGTGGAGCTGAACTGGGCGGTGCTGGTGGGAGCTGTGGAGCTGAACTGGGCGGTGCTGGCGGGAGCTGTGGAGCTCAACTGGGCGGTGCTGGTGGGAGCTATGGTGCTCAACTGGGCGGTGCTGGTGGGAGCTGTCGAGCTGAACTGGGCGGTACTGGTGGGAGCTGTGGAGCTCAACTGGTTGTTGGTGCTGGGATCTGTGGTGCTCAACTGGGCGGTGCTGGTGAGAGCTCTGGAGCTGAACTGGGTGGTGCTGGTGGGAGCTGTGGAGCTCAACTGGGCGGTGCTGGTGGGAGCTGTGGAGCTGAACTGGGCGGTGCTGGTGGGAGCTGTGGAGCTGAACTGGGCGGTGCTGGCGGGAGCTGTGGAGCTGAACTGGGCGGTGCTGGTGGGAGCTGTGGAGCTGAACCGGGCGGTGCTGGTGTGAGCTGTAGATGTCAACTGGTTGGTGGTGGTGGGAGCTGTGGAGCTCAACTGGGCGGTGCTGGTTGGAGCTGTGGTGCTGAACTGGGCGGTGCTGGTGGGAGCTGTGGAGCTCAACTGGGCGGTGCTGGTGGGAGGTGTGGAGCTCAACTGGGCGGTGCTGGTGGGAGCTGTGGAGCTGAACTGGGCGGTGCTGGTGGGAGCTGTGGAGCTCAACTGGGCGGTGCTGGTGGGAGGTGTGGAGCTCAACTGGGCGGTGCTGGTGGGAGCTGTGGAGCTGAACTGGGCGGTGCTGGTGAGAGCTCTGGAGCTGAACTGGGCGGTGCTGGTGGGAGCTGTGGAGCTCAACTGGGCGGTGCTGGTGGGAGCTGTGGTGCTCAACTGGGCGGTGCTGGTGAGAGCTCTGGAGCTGAACTGGGCGGTGCTGGTGGGAGCTGTGGAGCTTAACTGGGCGGTGCTGGTGGGAGCTGTGGAGATCCACTGGGCGGTGCTGGTGAGAGCTCTGGAGCTGAACTGGGCGGTGCTGGTGGGAGCTGTGGTGCTCAACTGGGCGGTGCTGGTGGGAGCTGTGGAGCTCAACTGGGCCGTGCTGGCGGGAGCTGTGGAGCTCAACTGGGCGGTGCTGGTGGGAGCTGTGGAGCTGAACTGGGCGGTGCTGGTGAGAGCTCTGGAGCTGAACTGGGCGGTGCTGGTGGGAGCTGTGGAGCTCAACTGGGCGGTGCTGGTGGGAGCTGTGGTGCTCAACTGGGCGGTGCTGGTGAGAACTGTGGAGCTGAACTGGGCGGTGCTGGTGAGAGCTCTGGAGCTGAACTGGGCGGTGCTGGTGGGAGCTGTGGAGCTTAACTGGGCGGTGCTGGTGGGAGCTGTGGAGATCCACTGGGCGGTGCTGGTGAGAGCTCTGGAGCTGAACTGGGCGGTGCTGGTGGGAGCTGTGGAGCTCAACTGGGCGGTGCTGGTGGGAGCTGTGGAGCTGAACTGGGCGGTGCTGCTGGGAGCTGTGGTGCTCAACTGGGCGGTGCTGGCGGGAGCTGTGGAGCTGAACTGGGCCGTGCTGGTGGGAGCTGTGGAGCTGAACTGGGCGGTGCTGGTGGGAGCTGTGGAGCTCAACTGGGCGGTGCTGGTGGGAGCTGTCGAGCTGAACTGGGCCGTGCTGGTGGGAGCTGTGGAGCTGAACTGGGCGGTGCTGGTGGGAGCTGTGGAGCTCAACTGGGCGGTGCTGGTGGGAGCTGTGGAGCTGAACTGGGCGGTGCTGGCGGGAGCTGTGGAGCTCAACTGGGCGGTGCTGGTGGGAGCTGTGGAGCTGAACTGGGCGGTGCTGGTGAGAGCTCTGGAGCTGAACTGGGCGGTGCTGGTCGGTGCTGTGGAGCTGAACTGGGCGGTGCTGGCGGGAGCTGTGGTGCTCAACTGGGCAGTGCTGGTGGGAGCTGTGGAGCTGAACTGGGCCGTGCTGGTGGGAGCTGTGGAGCTGAACTGGGCGGTGCTGGTGGGAGCTGTGGAGCTCAACTGGGCGGTGCTGGTGGGAGCTGTGGAGCTGAACTGGGCGGTGCTGGTGGGAGCTGTGGAGCTGAACTGGGCGGTGCTGGTGCGAGCTGTGGAGCTCAACTGGGCGTTGCTGGTGCGAGCTGTGGAGCTCAACTGGGCGGTGCTGGTGTGAGCTGTGGAGCTTAACTGTGCGGTGCTGGTGGGAGCTGTGGAGCTCAACTGGGTGGTGCTGGTGGGAGCTGTGGTGCTCAACTGGGCGGTGCTGGTGGGAGCTGTGGAGCTGAACTGGGCCGTGCTGGTGGGAGCTGTGGAGCTGAACTGGGCGGTGCTGCTGGGAGATGCGGTTCTCAACTGGGCGGTGCTGGTGGGCACTGTGGAGCTCAAGTTGGCGGTGGTGGTGGGCGTTGTGGAGCTGAACTGGGTGGTGCTGGTCTGAGCTGTGGAGCTGAACTGGGCGGTGCTGGTGGGAGCTGTGGAGCTGAACTGGGCGGTGCTGGTGGAAGCTGTGGAGCTGAACTGGGCGGTGCTGGTGGGAGCTGTGGAGCTCCACTGGGCGGTGCTGGTGGGAGCTGTGGAGCTCCACTGGGCGGTGGTGGTGGTAGCTGTGGAGCTCAACTTTGTGGTGCTGGTGGGAGCTGTGGTGCTCAACTGGGCGGTGCTGGTGGGAGCTGTGGAGCTCAACTGGACGTTGCTGGTGGGAGCTGTGGTGCTCAACTGGGTGTTGCTGGTGGGAGCTGTGGAGCTGAACTGGGCGGTGCTGGTGGGAGCTGTGGAGCTCAACTGGGCGGTGCTGGTGGGAGCTGTGGAGCTGAACTGGGCGGTGCTGGTGGGAGCTGTGGAGCTCAACTGGGCGGTGCTGGTTGGAGCTGTGGAGCTGAACTGGGCGGTGCTGGTTGGAGCTGTGGTTTTGAAGTCGGTGTTGCTGTTGGCATCCTGTTCGTTGAACTGGCTCTTTCTGTTGGGATCTGGTTCGTTGAACTGGGTCGTTGTGGTGGGATCTGGTGCGTTGAACTGGGTCGTATTGGTGGGATCTGTTTCGTTGAACTGGCTTGTTCTGGTGGGATCTGGTGGGTTGAACTGGGTCGTTCTGGTGGTGGTGGTGTCGTTCCTCACGGCCGCCGCGCTCGTCGCTGTCCTCTCCTTTTCTCCAGGTCCTCTCCCACCGGGGGTCTTCTCCGTCGCGGTGTCTCCGACGTCGGCCGTCGGGGCCGTGGTCTTTGGGGTTGGGATCACCCGGGAGCCGTTGGGACTCTGCAGGGTCCCCTCTGTCTTCTGCTCAGCGACGGTGGCTGCGTCGGAATTGAGGCGTGAGGAGACCCTTTCTTCGGACCTTCTCCCCCCTTCCTGATCTTCTCCAGCCTCTTCCCACCTTCCCTTTTTCATGGTGGGCTTCCAAAATCACCTTCCACCGTCGCTCTCTCTGTGTGGACCTTCTCCAACCTTTACCCTTCTTCTCCACCCTTCCCCATCTTCTTCTTCTTCCCCGTTCCTGGTTGGTCTCCAAACTCACCTTCCACCACCCATTCTGGTGCAGATGGACCTTCACCCTTTCCCTTCCTTCTCCACCCTCTCCCATCTTCTCAACCTTCCCCTTTCCTGGTCCCCAAACTCACCTCTTGTCATCCAGGCTCGTTTGTGGACCTTCTCTGCCCTTTCCCCTTCTTCTCCACCCTTTCCCCACCTTCTCTTTTCCTGGTGGGTCCCCAACCTCACCTCCCACTCCCCAGGATCATCCATAGATCCTCTCCCACCTTCTCCACCTTCTCTTTTCCTGGTGGGCTTCCAACCTCACCTCCCACTCCCCAGGCCCATCCATAGACCCTCTCCCACCCTCTCCACCTTCTCTTTTCCTGGTGGGTCCCCAACCTCACCTCCCACTCCCCAGGATCATCCATAGATCCTCTCCACCCTCTCCCAACTTCTCCACCTTCTCTTTTCCTGGTGGGCTTCCAAACCCACCTCCCACTCCCCAGGCCCATCCATAGACCCTCTCCCACTCTCTCCCACCTTCTCCACCCTCTCCCAACTTCCCCCCCCTCCCTTTTCTCCTGGTGGGCTTCCAACCTCACCTCCCACTCCCCAGGCCCATCCATAAACCTCTCCCACCCTCTCCCACCCTCTCCCACCCTCTCCCACCTTCTCCACCTTCTCTTTTCCTGGTGGGTCCCCAAACCCACCTCCCACTCCCCAGGCCCATCCATAGACCTCTCCCACCCTCTCCCACCCTCTCCCACCCTCTCCCACCCTCTCCCACCTTCTCCCACCTTCTCCACCTTCTCTTTTCCTGGTGGGCTTCCAAACCCACCTCCCACTCCCCAGTCCCATCCATAGACCCTCTCCACCCTCTCCCACCTTCTCCACCCTCTCCCAACTTCCCCCCCCTCCCTTTTCTCCTGGTGGGCTTCCAACCTCACCTCCCACTCCCCAGGCCCATCCATAGACCCTCTCCCCCCTCTCCCACCCTCTCCCACCCTCTCCCACCTTCTCCACCTTCTCTTTTCCTGGTGGGTCCCCAACCACACCTCCCACTCCCCAGGCCCATCCATAGACCCTCTCCACCCTCTCCACCCTCTCCACCCTCTCCCACCCTCTCCCACCTTCTCCACCTTCTCTTTTCCTGGTGGGTCCCCAACCACACCTCCCACTCCCCAGGCCCATCCATAGACCCTCTCCACCCTCTCCACCCTCTCCACCCTCTCCCACCCTCTCCCACCCTCTCCCACCCTCTCCCACCTTCTCCACCTTCTCTTTTCCTGGTGGGTCCCCAACCACACCTCCCACTCCCCAGGACCATCCATAGATCCTCTCCACCCTCTCCCACCTTCTCCAACCCCTCCCACCTTCTCCACCCTCTCCCAACTTCCTCCCCTCCCTTTTCTCCTGGTGGGCTTCCAACCTCACCTCCCACTCCCCAGGATCATCCATAGACCCTCTCCACCCTCTCCCGCCTTCTCCACCTTCCCTTTTCTCCTGGTGGGCTTCCAATCTCACCTCCCACCACCATCCACAGACCCTCCCCACCCTCTCCCGTCTTCTCCCCCACCTTGCCCCCCTCCCCTTTCCCCTGGTGGGTCCCCAACCTCACCTGCCATCGCCCAGCCGAGGAGGACGACCACCCAGCCCCGTGTCCTCCCCGCCATGGCCGTGGCCTTGGCCGTGTCCTTCCTCCCTGGTTGCTGGAGGCCGATTGAACCCTCGTGCCCCGGGGAGAGGAGGAGGAGAAGGAGGTGGTGGCAGGAGAAAGATGATGGTAGAGGAGTGGCTTGGACCTTTGTCCCCACTGTCTGGGTTGTGGTGATGGGGAGGGGAAGGGTGAGACATCATCACCTCGCCCTGGTGGAGGTGGAGATGGAGGTGGAGGAGGTGTTGGAGGCGGAGATGGAGGTGGTGGAGATGCAGGTGGAGGTGGAGGAAGTGTTGGAGGAGGTGGAGATGGAGGTGGAGGTGGTTGAGATGGAGGTGATGGAGGAGGTGTTAGAGGAGGTGGAGATGGAGGTGGAGATGGAGATGGAGGTGGTGATGGAGGTGGTGGAGATGAAGGTGGTGGAGATGGAGGTGGAGGAGGTGTTGGAGGAGGTGGAGGAGGTGGAGGTGGAGGTGGTGGAGAGGGAGATGGAGGTGGTGGAGGTGTTGGAGAAGGTGGAGATGGAGGTGGAGGAGGTGTTGGAGGAGATGGAGGTGGTGGTGGAGATGGAGGTGGTGGTGGAGATGGAGGTGGTGGTGGTGGAGGTGGTGGTGGTGGAGATGGAGGTGGTGGAGGTGGAGGTGGTGGAGATGGAGGTGGTGGAGATGGAGGAGGTGGAGATGGAGGAGGTGGAGATGGAGGTGGAGGAGGTGGAGATGGAGGTGGAGGAGGTGGAGATGGAGGTGTTGGAGGAGGTGTTAGAGGTGGAGGTGGAGGTGGTTGAGATGGAGGTGGAGGAGGTGTTGGAGGAGGTGGAGGTGGAGGAGGTGTTGGAGGAGGTGGAGGTGTTGGAGGAGGTGGTGGAGGTGATGGAGGTGGAGATGGAGGAGGTGGAGGTGGTGGAGATGGAGGTGGAGATGGAGGAGGTGGAGGTGGTGGAGATGGAGGAGGTGGAGGTGGTGGAGATGGAGGTGGAGATGGAGGAGGTGGAGGTGGTGGAGATGGAGGTGGAGGAGGTGTTGGAGAAGGTGGAGATGGAGGTGGAGGAGGTGTTGGTGGAGATGGAGGAGGTGGAGATGGAGGTGGAGATGGAGGTGTTGGAGGAGGTGGAGATGGAGGTGTTGGAGGAGGTGGAGATGGAGGTGTTGGAGGAGGTGGAGGAGGTGGAGATGGAGGTGTTGGAGGAGGTGGAGATGGAGGTGTTGGAGGAGTTGGAGGAGGTGGAGATGGAGGTGTTGGAGGAGGTGGAGATGGAGGAGGTGTTGGAGGAGGTGGAGGAGCTCTCGAGGTGCTCTTGAGGCGCTCGCTGGGGACGTGGGACTGGGGGAGGTCCTTGTGCCCCAGTGCCCCCCAGTGTCCCACAGGTTCTCCCGGTGCCCTCTCAGTGTCTCCCAGTGCCCTTCCAGTGTTCCAAAGGTTCTCCCGTTGCCCTTCCAGTGTCTCCCAGTGCCCTCCCAGTGTGCCACAAGGTTCTTCCAGTGTCTCCCAGTGTCTCCCAGTCCCCCCCTCCGTCGGTTCCCACCCCAGGGCGGGGCCACC
>JAUMJL010001948.1:0-31024 GCA_033558185.1 Dromococcyx pavoninus
ACTCTACCCTAACCCTATCCCCAAACCTTCCCCAGCTGATTTTTTGGGTTCCTCAATCCATTTTTGGGTCCCCTCAATCCATTTTTTAGGTTCCTTAACCCCATTTTTGGGTTCATCAATCCATTTTTTGGGTTCCTCTGCCCATTTTGGGGTTCCTGAGCCCATTTTTGGGTTCCTCAATCCTTTTTTTTCTTCCTCAGCCATTTTTTGGTTACTCAATCCATTTTTTGGTCCCTCAGCCCATTCTTGGGATCCTCAGCCCATTTTTGGGTTCCTCACCTGTTTTTTGGTTCCTCAGCCCATTTTGGGGTTTTCTCAATCCATTTTTGGGTTCCACAGCCAATTTTTGCTTTCATCAATTAATTTTTTGCTTCCTCAGCCCATTTTTGGGTTCCTCAGACCATTTTTGGTTTTTCTCAGCCTAGTTTTGGGGTTCCTCAATCCATTTTTGGGTTCTTCAGCCAATTTTTGGTTTCATCAATCTTTTTTTTGGTTCCTCAGCCCATTTTGGGGTTCAGGAGACAATTTTTTTGGGTTCCTTAACTCATTTTTGTGCCCCTGTGCCCATTTTGGATTCTTCAATCAATTTTTGGGTTCCTCTATCCAGTTTTGGGTCCCTCAATCCATTTTTGAGTTCCTCAGACGATTTTATGTTTCCTCAGCCGATTTTTTGGGTTCCTCAGCCGATTTTTGGGTTCCTCAAACTATTTTTGGATTTGTCAGGCCCTTTTGGCGTCCCTCAGCCCATTTTTGGGGTCCCTCAGCCCATTTTTGGTCCCTCGGCCCAATTTGGTTCCTCACCCATTTTCGGGTTCCTCAATCGTTTTTGGGTTCCTCAGCCCATTTTGGGTCCTTCAGCCCATTTTTGGGTCCCTCGGCCCATTTTGGGTTCCTCGGCCCATTTTTGGGGTTCCTTAGACAATTTTTGGTTTCCTCAATACATTTTTGGGTTCGTCAGCCCATTTTGAGTTCCTCAATCCATTTTTTAATCTCTCTGTTCATTTTTTGGTCCCTCAGTCTATTTTGGTCCCTCAATCCAATTTTGGGGCCCATGGCTTTTTGGGGGGTTCCTCACCCATTTTCAGGTACCCTCAATCCGTTTTGGGGTTCCCTCAGACCATTTTTTGGTCCCTCAGTCCGTTTTTTGATCCCTCAATCCCTTTATTGGTCCCTCAATCCCTTTATTGTTGTCTCAATCCATTTTTGGTTTCGTCTGCCAATTTTCTGGTTCCTAAGCCCATTTTGCGGTTCCTCAATCTATTTTTTGTGTTCCTCAATCCATTTTTGGATTCTTCAATCCATTTTTGGGTTCCTCAGCTAATTTTTGGGTTCATCAAACCATTTTTGGGTCCCTCAGCCCTTTTTGGGGTTCCTCAGCCCATTTTTTGCTTCCAAAACTCATTTTGGGTCCCTCAGCCCATTTTTGGGTTCCTGAATCCATTTTTGGTTTCCTCAATCCATTTTTTTATTCCTAAATCCATTTTTGACTTTGTCAAACCATTTTTGTGTTTCTCACCCTTTTTTGGGTCTCTCAATCTATTCTTGGGTTCCTCAATCCATTTTTGGATCCCTGAATTCATAACCATAATTCTAACTCCTTAACCTTAACCTAACCCCTAACCAAACCCTAACCTTAACCCAAACCCTAACCCAAACCCTAAGCCTAACCCTAGCCTTAACTCAGCCCTAACCCTAACCCCAACACTAACCCCAACCCAAACCCAAACATAAACTTAACCCTAACCCAGACCTAACGTTAACCCCAAACATAACCCTTACCCTATACCTAACCGTAACGCTAACCCCAATCCTAGCCCAACCCAACTCTAACCCTAACCCCAACCTCAACCCTAACCCTAACCCCAAACTCAACCCTAACCCTAACCCTAACCCTAACCCTAACCCTAACCCTAACCCTAACCCTAACCCAACATATCCCTAACCCCAAACCTACCCCTAAACCCTAACCCTAACCCAACTCTAACCCTTACCCTAACAATAACCCTAACCCTTCCGTAGCCGATTTTTGGGTTCCTCAATGAATTCTTAGGTTCCTCAACCCATTTTTGGTTTCCTCATCACAATTTTGGGTTTCTCAGCCCATTTTGGGGTCTTTCAATCCATTTTTTGGTTCCTCAATACATTTTTTGGTCCCTCAATCCATTTTTGGGTCCCTTAATCTATTTTGGTTTCCTCGGGCGATTTCTGGGGTTCCTAAGCCCAATTTTGAGTCCCTCATCCATTTTTGGGTTCCTCAATCCATTTTTCGGTTTCCTCAGCCTATTTTTGGGTTCGTCAATCTGGTTTTGGTTTCTGCAATTCTTTTTTGGGTTCCTCAATCGATTTTTGGGTCCCTCAGCCCATTTTTGGGTTCCTCAATCCATTTTTGCATTCCTCAGCCCATTTTTAGATTCCTCAGCACATTTTTGGGTCCCTCAATCCATTTTTGCGTCGATGAATCCATTTTTGAGTTCCTCAGTCAATTTTGTGTTTCCTCAGCTGATTTTTTGGGTTCCTCAGTCGATTTTTGGGTTCCTCAAACTATTTTTTGATTCATCCGGCCCTTCTTGCGTCCCTCAGCCCATTTTTGGATCCCTCAGCCCATTTTGGGGTCCCTCAGCCCATTTTTTGGTTCCTCGGCGCCATTTTTGGTTTCCTCAGACAATTTTTGGTTTCCTCTTTCCATTTTTAGGTTCGTCAGCCCATTTTTGAGTTCCTCAATCCATTTTTTAATCCCTCTGTTCATTTTTTGGTCCCTCCGTTCATTTTTGGTCCCTCAATCCATTTTTGGGGCCCTCGGCCTTTTTGGGTGTTCCTCGGCCCATTTTTGGTTTCCTCAATCCATTTTTGTGTTACTCAGCCCATTTTTGGGTTCCTCAATACATTTTTGGATCCCTGAATACATAAACCTAATTCTAACCCTAACCTTAACCTTAACTTTAACCTAACCCTAACCAAATCCTATCCTTAACCCAAACCCTAACCCAAACCCTAAACCTAACCCTAGCTTTACCTCAACCCTAACCATAACCACAACACTAACCCAAACCCTAACCCCATCCCCAACCCCAACCGTAAACCCAACCCAAACACAACCCTAACCTTAACCCTAACCCAAAACTGACGCTAACCCCAAACATAACCCTTACCCTATACCTAACCGTAACGCTAACCCCAAACCTAGCCCAATCCCACCCCTAACCCCAACCCCAACCTCAACCCTAACCCTAACCCTTACACTAACCTTAACCCTAACCCTTACCCAACCCTAACTATAACCCTAACCCTAACCGTAACCCTAACCCTAACCCTAACCCTCTAACCCTAACCCTAACCCAACCATATCCCTAACCCCAAACCTATCTCTAACCCTAACCCAACTCTAACCCTTACCCTAACACTAACTCTAACCCTAACCCTATCCCCAAACCTTCCCCAGCTGATTTTTGGGTTCCTCAATCCAATTTTGTGGTCCCTCAATCCATTTTTAGGTTCCTTAACCCATTTTTGGGTTCATCAATCCATTTTTTGGCGTTCCTCTGCCCATTTTGGGGTTCCTGAGCCCATTTTTGGGTTCCTCAATCCTTTTTTTTCTTCCTCAGCCCATTTTTTGGTTACTCAATCCATTTTTTGGTCCCTCAGCCCATTCTTGGGATCCTCAGCCCATTTTTGGGTTCCTCACCTGTTTTTTGGTTCCTCAGCCCATTTTGGGGGTTTCTCAATCCCATTTTTTGGGGTTCCACAGCCAATTTTTGCTTTCATCAATTATTTTTTTGCTTCCTCAGCCATGTTTTGGGTTCCTCAGACATTTTTGGTTTTCTCAGCCTATTTTGGGGTTCCTCAATCCATTTTTGGGTTCTTCAGCCAATTTTTTGGTTTCATCAATCTTTTTTTTGGTTCCTCAGCCCATTTTGGGGTTCAGGAGACAATTTTTTGGGTTCCTTAACTCATTTTGTGCCCCTGTGCCCATTTTGGATTCTTCAATCAATTTTTGGGTTCCTCAATCCAGTTTTGGGTCCCTCAATCCATTTTGAGTTCCTCAGCGATTTTATGTTTTCTCAGCCGATTTTTGGGTTCCTCAGCCGATTTTTTGGGTTCCTCAACTATTTTTGGATTTGTCAGGCCCTTTTGGCGTCCCTCAGCCCATTTTTGGGTCCCTCAGCCCATTTTTGGTCCCTCGGCCCAATTTGGTTCCTCACCCATTTTCGGGTTCCTCAATCCGTTTTTGGGTTCCTCAGCCCATTTTGGGTCCTTCAGCCCATTTTTGGGTCCCTCGGCCCATTTTGGGTTCCTCGGCCCATTTTTGGGTTCCTTAGACAATTTTTGGTTTCCTCAATACATTTTTGGGTTCGTCAGCCCATTTTGAGTTCCTCAATCCATTTTTTAATCTCTCTGTTCATTTTTTGGTCCCTCAGTCTATTTTTGGTCCCTCAATCCAATTTTGGGGGCCCATGGCTTTTTGGGGGGTTCCTCACCCATTTTCAGGTACCTCAATCCGTTTTGGGGTTCCTCAGACATTTTTTGGTCCCTCAGTCCGTTTTTTGATCCCTCAATCCCTTTATTGGGTCCCTCAATCCCTTTATTGTTGTCTCAATCCATTTTTGGTTTCGTCTGCCAATTTTTGGGTTCCTAAGCCCATTTTTGGTTCCTCAATCTATTTTTTGTGTTCCTCAATCCATTGTTTGGGATTCTTCAATCCATTTTTGGGTTCCTCAGCTAATTTTTGGGTTCATCAAACCATTTTTGGGTCCACTCAGCCCTTTTTGGGGTTCCTCAGCCCATTTTTGCTTCCAAAACTCATTTTTGGGTCCCTCAGCCCATTTTTGGGGTTCCTGAATCCATTTTTGGTTTCCTCAATCCATTTTTTTATTCCTAAATCCATTTTTGACTTTGTCAAACCATTTTTGTGTTTCTCAACCCTTTTTTGGGTCTCTCAATCTATTCTTGGGTTCCTCAATCCATTTTTGGATCCCTGAATTCATAACCATAATTCTAACCCTTAACCTTAACCTAACCCTAACCAAACCCTAACCTTAACCCAAACCCTAACCCAAACCCTAAGCCTAACCCTAGCCTTAACTCAGCCCTAACCCTAACCCCAACACTAACCCCAACCCAAACCCAAACATAAACTTAACCCTAACCCAGACCTAACGTTAACCCCAAACATAACCCTTACCCTATACCTAACCGTAACGCTAACCCCAATCCTAGCCCAACCCCAACTCTAACCCTAACCCCAACCTCAACCCTAACCCTAACCCCAAACTCAACCCTAACCCTAACCCTAACCCTAACCCTAACCCAACCATATCCCTAACCCCAAACCTACCCCTAACCCTAACCCTAACCCAACTCTAACCCTTACCCTAACAATAACCCTAACCCTTCCGTAGCCGATTTTTGGGTTCCTCAATGAATTCTTAGGTTCCTCAACCCATTTTTGGTTTCCTCATCACAATTTTGGGTTTCTCAGCCCATTTTGGGGTCTTTCAATCCATTTTTTGGTTCCTCAATACATTTTTTGGTCCCTCAATCCATTTTTGGGTCCCTTAATCTATTTTTGGTTTCCTCGGGCGATTTCTGGGTTCCTAAGCCCAATTTTGAGTCCCTCATCCCATTTTTGGGTTCCTCAATCCATTTTTCGGTTTCCTCAGCCTATTTTTGGGTTCGTCAATCTGGTTTTGGTTTCTGCAATTCTTTTTTGGGTTCCTCAATCGATTTTTGGGTCCCTCAGCCCATTTTTGGGTTCCTCAATCCATTTTTGCATTCCTCAGCCCATTTTTAGATTCCTCAGCACATTTTTGGGTCCCTCAATCCATTTTTGCGTCGATGAATCCATTTTTGAGTTCCTCAGCCCATTTTGTGTTTCCTCAGCTGATTTTTTGGGTTCCTCAGTCGATTTTTGGGTTCCTCAAACTATTTTTTGATTCATCCGGCCCTTCTTGCGTCCCTCA
The DNA here is from genome assembly GCA_033558185.1 of Dromococcyx pavoninus. NCBI lineage: Eukaryota > Metazoa > Chordata > Aves > Cuculiformes > Neomorphidae > Dromococcyx > Dromococcyx pavoninus. The sequence goes on from JAUMJL010001948.1 coordinate 5,958, forward strand.
GCCCATTTTTGGATCCCTCAGCCCATTTTGGGGTCCCTCAGCCCATTTTTTGGTTCCTCGGCCCATTTTTGGTTTCCTCAGACAATTTTTGGTTTCCTCTTTCCATTTTTGGGTTCGTCAGCCCATTTTTGAGTTCCTCAATCCATTTTTTAATCCCTCTGTTCATTTTTTGGTCCCTCCGTTCATTTTTGGTCCCTCAATCCATTTTTGGGGCCCTCGGCCTTTTTGGGTGTTCCTCGGCCCATTTTTGGTTTCCTCAATCCATTTTTGTGTTACTCAGCCCATTTTTGGGTTCCTCAATACATTTTTGGATCCCTGAATACATAAACCTAATTCTAACCCTAACCTTAACCTTAACTTTAACCTAACCCTAACCAAATCCTATCCTTAACCCAAACCCTAACCCAAACCCTAAACCTAACCCTAGCTTTACCTCAACCCTAACCATAACCACAACACTAACCCAAACCCTAACCCCATCCCCAACCCCAACCGTAAACCCAACCCAAACACAACCCTAACCTTAACCCTAACCCAAAACTGACGCTAACCCCAAACATAACCCTTACCCTATACCTAACCGTAACGCTAACCCCAAACCTAGCCCAATCCCACCCCTAACCCTAACCCCAACCTCAACCCTAACCCTAACCCCAAACTCAACCCTAACCCTAACCCTAACCCTAACCCTAACCCTAACCCTAACCCTAACCCTAACCCTAACCCTAACCCAACCATATCCCTAACCCCAAACCTATCTCTAACCCTAACCCAACTCTAACCCTTACCCTAACACTAACTCTAACCCTAACCCTATCCCCAAACCTTCCCCAGCTGATTTTTGGGTTCCTCAATCCATTTTTGGGTCCCTCAATCCATTTTTAGGTTCCTTAACCCATTTTTGGGTTCATCAATCCATTTTTTGGGTTCCTCTGCCCATTTTGGCGTTCCTGAGCCCATTTTTGGGTTCCTCAATCCTTTTTTTTCTTCCTCAGACCATTTTTTGGTTACTCAATCCATTTTTTGGTCCCTCAGCCCATTCTTGGGATCCTCAGCCCATTTTTGGGTTCCTCACCTGTTTTTTGGTTCCTCAGCCCATTTTGGGGTTTCTCAATCCATTTTTGGGTTCCACAGCCAATTTTTGCTTTCATCAATTAATTTTTTGCTTCCTCAGCCCATTTTTGGGTTCCTCAGACCATTTTTGGTTTTCTCAGCCTATTTTGGGGTTCCTCAATCCATTTTTGGGTTCTTCAGCCAATTTTTGGTTTCATCAATCTTTTTTTTGGTTCCTCAGCCCATTTTGGGGTTCAGGAGACAATTTTTTGGGTTCCTTAACTCATTTTTGTGCCCCTGTGCCCACTTTGGATTCTTCAATCAATTTTTGGGTTCCTCAATCCAGTTTTGGGTCCCTCAATCCATTTTTGAGTTCCTCAGACGATTTTATGTTTCCTCAGCCGATTTTTGGGTTCCTCAGCCGATTTTTGGGTTCCTCAAACTATTTTTGGATTTGTCAGGCCCTTTTGGCGTCCCTCAGCCCATTTTTGGGTCCCTCAGCCCATTTTTGGTCCCTCGGCCCAATTTGGTTCCTCACCCATTTTCGGGTTCCTCAATCCGTTTTTGGGTTCCTCAGCCCATTTTGGGTCCTTCAGCCCATTTTTGGGTCCCTCGGCCCATTTTGGGTTCCTCGGCCCATTTTTGGGTTCCTTAGACAATTTTTGGTTTCCTCAATACATTTTTGGGTTCGTCAGCCCATTTTGAGTTCCTCAATCCATTTTTTAATCTCTCTGTTCATTTTTTGGTCCCTCAGTCTATTTTTGGTCCCTCAATCCAATTTTGGGGCCCATGGCTTTTTGGGGGGTTCCTCACCCATTTTCAGGTACCTCAATCCGTTTTGGGGTTCCTCAGACCATTTTTTGGTCCCTCAGTCCGTTTTTTGATCCCTCAATCCCTTTATTGGTCCCTCAATCCCTTTATTGTTGTCTCAATCCATTTTTGGTTTCGTCTGCCAATTTTTGGGTTCCTAAGCCCATTTTTGGGTTCCTCAATCTATTTTTTGTGTTCCTCAATCCATTTTTGGGATTCTTCAATCCATTTTTGGGTTCCTCAGCTAATTTTTGGGTTCATCAAACCATTTTTGGGTCCCTCAGCCCTTTTTGGGGTTCCTCAGCCCATTTTTTGCTTCCAAAACTCATTTTTGGGTCCCTCAGCCCATTTTTGGGTTCCTGAATCCATTTTTGGTTTCCTCAATCCATTTTTTTATTCCTAAATCCATTTTTGACTTTGTCAAACCATTTTTGTGTTTCTCAACCCTTTTTTGGGTCTCTCAATCTATTCTTGGGTTCCTCAATCCATTTTTGGATCCCTGAATTCATAACCATAATTCTAACCCTTAACCTTAACCTAACCCTAACCAAACCCTAACCTTAACCCAAACCCTAACCCAAACCCTAAGCCTAACCCTAGCCTTAACTCAGCCCTAACCCTAACCCCAACACTAACCCCAACCCAAACCCAAACATAAACTTAACCCTAACCCAGACCTAACGTTAACCCCAAACATAACCCTTACCCTATACCTAACCGTAACGCTAACCCCAATCCTAGCCCAACCCCAACTCTAACCCTAACCCCAACCTCAACCCTAACCCTAACCCCAAACTCAACCCTAACCCTAACCCTAACCCTAACCCTAACCCAACCATATCCCTAACCCCAAACCTACCCCTAACCCTAACCCTAACCCAACTCTAACCCTTACCCTAACAATAACCCTAACCCTTCCGTAGCCGATTTTTGGGTTCCTCAATGAATTCTTAGGTTCCTCAACCCATTTTTGGTTTCCTCATCACAATTTTGGGTTTCTCAGCCCATTTTGGGGTCTTTCAATCCATTTTTTGGTTCCTCAATACATTTTTTGGTCCCTCAATCCATTTTTGGGTCCCTTAATCTATTTTTGGTTTCCTCGGGCGATTTCTGGGTTCCTAAGCCCAATTTTGAGTCCCTCATCCCATTTTTGGGTTCCTCAATCCATTTTTCGGTTTCCTCAGCCTATTTTTGGGTTCGTCAATCTGGTTTTGGTTTCTGCAATTCTGTTTTGGGTTCCTCAATCGATTTTTGGGTCCCTCAGCCCATTTTTGGGTCCCTCAGCCCATTTTTGGGTTCCTCAATCCATTTTTGCATTCCTCAGCCCATTTTTAGATTCCTCAGCACATTTTTGGGTCCCTCAATCCATTTTTGCGTCGATGAATCCATTTTTGAGTTCCTCAGCCCATTTTGTGTTTCCTCAGCTGATTTTTTGGGTTCCTCAGTCGATTTTTGGGTTCCTCAAACTATTTTTTGATTCATCCGGCCCTTCTTGCGTCCCTCAGCCCATTTTTGGATCCCTCAGCCCATTTTGGGGTCCCTCAGCCCATTTTTTGGTTCCTCGGCCCATTTTTGGTTTCCTCAGACAATTTTTGGTTTCCTCTTTCCATTTTTGGGTTCGTCAGCCCATTTTTGAGTTCCTCAATCCATTTTTTAATCCCTCTGTTCATTTTTTGGTCCCTCCATTCATTTTTGGTCCCTCAATCCATTTTTGGGGCCCTCGGCCTTTTTGGGTGTTCCTCGGCCCATTTTTGGTTTCCTCAATCCATTTTTGTGTTACTCAGCCCATTTTTGGGTTCCTCAATACATTTTTGGATCCCTGAATACATAAACCTAATTCTAACCCTAACCTTAACCTTAACTTTAACCTAACCCTAACCAAATCCTATCCTTAACCCAAACCCTAACCCAAACCCTAAAGCTAACCCTAGCTTTACCTCAACCCTAACCATAACCACAACACTAACCCAAACCCTAACCCCATCCCCAACCCCAACCGTAAACCCAACCCAAACACAACCCTAACCTTAACCCTAACCCAAAACTGACGCTAACCCCAAACATAACCCTTACCCTATACCTAACCGTAACGCTAACCCCAAACCTAGCCCAATCCCACCCCTAACCCCAACCCCAACCTCAACCCTAACCCTAACCCTAACCCTAACCCTAACCTTAACCCTAACCCTTACCCAACCCTAACTCTAACCCTAACCCTAACCCTAACCCTAACCCTAACCCTAACCCTAACCCTAACCCTAACCCTAACCCTAACCCTAACTCTAACCCAACCATATCCCTAACCCCAAACCTATCTCTAACCCTAACCCAACTCTAACCCTTACCCTAACACTAACTCTAACCCTAACCCTATCCCCAAACCTTCCCCAGCTGATTTTTGGGTTCCTCAATCCATTTTTGGGTCCCTCAATCCATTTTTAGGTTCCTTAACCCATTTTTGGGTTCATCAATCCATTTTTTGGGTTCCTCTGCCCATTTTGGCGTTCCTGAGCCCATTTTTGGGTTCCTCAATCCTTTTTTTTCTTCCTCAGCCCATTTTATGGTTACTCAATCCATTTTTTGGTCCCTCAGCCCATTCTTGGGATCCTCAGCCCATTTTTGGGTTCCTCACCTGTTTTTTGGTTCCTCAGCCCATTTTGGGGTTTCTCAATCCATTTTTGGGTTCCACAGCCAATTTTTGCTTTCATCAATTAATTTTTTGCTTCCTCAGCCCATTTTTGGGTTCCTCAGACCATTTTTGGTTTTCTCAGCCTATTTTGGGGTTCCTCAATCCATTTTTGGGTTCTTCAGCCAATTTTTGGTTTCATCAATCTTTTTTTTGGTTCCTCAGCCCATTTTGGGGTTCAGGAGACAATTTTTGGGGTTCCTTAACTCATTTTTGTGCCCCTGTGCCCATTTTGGATTCTTCAATCAAATTTTGGGTTCCTCAATCCAGTTTTGGGTCCCTCAATCCATTTTTGAGTTCCTCAGACGATTTTATGTTTCCTCAGCCGATTTTTGGGTTCCTCAGCCGATTTTTGGGTTCCTCAAACTATTTTTGGATTTGTCAGGCCCTTTTGGCGTCCCTCAGCCCATTTTTGGGTCCCTCAGCCCATTTTTGGTCCCTCGGCCCAATTTGGTTCCTCACCCATTTTCGGGTACCTCAATCCGTTTTGGCATTCCTCAGGTCATTTTTGGGTTCCTCAATCCATTTTTCAATCCCTCAATCCACTTTTTAGTCCCTCTATCCGTGTTTTGATCCCTCAATCCCTTCTTGGGTCTCTCAATCCATTTTTGGTTTCATCGGCCGATTTCCGGGTTCCTCAGCCCATTTTTGGGTCCCTCAGCAAGTTTTTGGGTTCATCAAACCATTTTGGTGTCCCTCGGTCCATTTTTGGGTTCCTCAGCCCATTTTTCGCTTCCAAAACTCATTTTTGGGTTCCTCAGCCCATTTTAGATTCTTCAATCCATTTTTGGCTTCCTCAAACCATTTTTGTGTTCCTCAAACCTTTTTTGGGTCTCTCAATCCATTTTTGGTTTCCTCAATCCATTTTTGTGTTACTCAGCCCATTTTTGGGTTCCTCAATCCATTTTTGGATCCCTGAATCCATAATCCTAACCCTAACCCTAACTGTAACCTTAACCTTAACCTAACCCTAACCCTAACCAAATCCTAACTTTAAACCAAACCCTAATGCAAACCCTAAGCCTAACCCTAACCTTACCTCAACCCTAACCCTACCTCAACCCCAACCCTAACCAAAACCCCAACCCTAAACCTAACCCTAACAATAACTTTAACCCTAACCCTAACTTTAACCCTAACCCTAACCCTAACCCTAACCCTAACCCTAACCCTAACCCTAACCCTAACCCTAACCCTAACCCTAACCCTAACCCAATCCTAACCCTAACCCAAACCCAACCCTTACCCTAACCCTAACCCTAACCCTAACCCTTACCCAAACATATACCTAACCCCAAACCTATCCCTAACCCTAACCCAACTCTAATCCTAACCCTAACACTAACTCTAACCCTAATCATAGAATCTTCCAGTTCGAAAAGACCTTTGAGATCATCGCGTCCAACCACACCCATCATCCCCTAAACCATGTCCCTCCCTTCCTCAGCCGATTTTTGGGTTCCTCAATGAATTCTTAGGTTCCTCAACCCATTTTTGGTTTCCTCAGCCCATTTTTGGGTCTTTCGATCCGTTTTTTGGTTCCTCAGTACATTTTTTGTTCCTTCATTCCTTTTTGGATCCCTTAATCGATTTTTGGTTTCCTCGGCTGATTTCTGGGTTTCCAAGCCCACTTTTTAGTCCCTCATCCCATTTTTGGGTTCCTCAGCCTATTTTTGCTTTCCTCAGCCGATTTTTTGTTTCCTCAATCCAATTTTTGGTTTCCTCAGCCCAGTTTTGGGTTCACCAATCTGTTTTTTATTTCCGTGATTCTTTTTTGGGTTCCTCAATCGATTTTTGGGTCCCTCAGCCCATTTTGGATTCTTCAATCAATTTTTGGGTTCCTCAATCCATTTCTGGGTTCTTCAATCCAGTTTTGGGTCCCTCAGCCCATTTTTGGGTCCCTCAGCCCATTTTTGGTCCCTCGGCCCAATTTGGTTCCTCACCCATTTTCGGGTTCCTCAATCCGTTTTTGGGTTCCTCAGCCCATTTTGGGTCCTTCAGCCCATTTTTGGGTCCCTCGGCCCATTTTGTGTTCCTCGGCCCATTTTTGGGTTCCTTAGACAATTTTTGGTTTCCTCAATACATTTTTGGGTTCGTCAGCCCATTTTGAGTTCCTCAATCCATTTTTTAATCTCTCTGTTCATTTTTTGGTCCCTCAGTCTATTTTTGGTCCCTCAATCCAATTTTGGGGCCCATGGCTTTTTGGGGGGTTCCTCACCCATTTTCAGGTACCTCAATCCGTTTTGGGGTTCCTCAGACCATTTTTTGGTCCCTCAGTCCGTTTTTTGATCCCTCAATCCCTTTATTGGTCCCTCAATCCCTTTATTGTTGTCTCAATCCATTTTTGGTTTCGTCTGCCAATTTTTGGGTTCCTAAGCCCATTTTTGGGTTCCTCAATCTATTTTTTGTGTTCCTCAATCCATTTTTGGGATTCTTCAATCCATTTTTGGGTTCCTCAGCTAATTTTTGGGTTCATCAAACCATTTTTGGGTCCCTCAGCCCTTTTTGGGGTTCCTCAGCCCATTTTTTGCTTCCAAAACTCATTTTTGGGTCCCTCAGCCCATTTTTGGGTTCCTGAATCCATTTTTGGTTTCCTCAATCCATTTTTTTATTCCTAAATCCATTTTTGACTTTGTCAAACCATTTTTGTGTTTCTCAACCCTTTTTTGGGTCTCTCAATCTATTCTTGGGTTCCTCAATCCATTTTTGGATCCCTGAATTCATAACCATAATTCTAACCCTTAACCTTAACCTAACCCTAACCAAACCCTAACCTTAACCCAAACCCTAACCCAAACCCTAAGCCTAACCCTAGCCTTAACTCAGCCCTAAACCTAACCCCAACACTAACCCCAACCCAAACCCAAACATAAACTTAACCCTAACCCAGACCTAACGTTAACCCCAAACATAACCCTTACCCTATACCTAACCGTAACGCTAACCCCAATCCTAGCCCAACCCCAACTCTAACCCTAACCCCAACCTCAACCCTACCCCTAACCCCAAACTCAACCCTAACCCTAACCCTAACCCTAACCCTAACCCTAACCCAACCATATCCCTAACCCCAAACCTACCCCTAACCCTAACCCTAACCCAACTCTAACCCTTACTCTAACAATAACCCTAACCCTTCCGTAGCCGATTTTTGGGGTCCTCAATGAATTCTTAGGTTCCTCAACCCATTTTTGGTTTCCTCATCACAATTTTGGGTTTCTCAGCCCATTTTTGGGTCTTTCAATCCATTTTTTGGTTCCTCAATACATTTTTTGGTCCCTCAATCCATTTTTGGGTCCCTTAATCTATTTTTGGTTTCCTCGGGCGATTTCTGGGTTCCTAAGCCCAATTTTGAGTCCCTCATCCCATTTTTGGGTTCCTCAATCCATTATTCGGTTTCCTCAGCCTATTTTTGGGTTCGTCAATCTGGTTTTGGTTTCTGCAATTCTTTTTTTGGTTCCTCAATCGATTTTTGGGTCCCTCAGCCCATTTTTGGGTTCCTCAATCCATTTTTGCATTCCTCAGCCCATTTTTAGATTCCTCAGCACATTTTTGGGTCCCTCAATCCATTTTTGCGTCGATGAATCCATTTTTGAGTTCCTCAGCCCATTTTGTGTTTCCTCAGCTGATTTTTTGGGTTCCTCAGTCGATTTTTGGGTTCCTCAAACTATTTTTTGATTCATCCGGCCCTTCTTGCGTCCCTCAGCCCATTTTTGGATCCCTCAGCCCATTTTGGGGTCCCTCAGCCCATTTTTTGGTTCCTCGGCCCATTTTTGGTTTCCTCAGACAATTTTTGGTTTCCTCTTTCCATTTTTGGGTTCGTCAGCCCATTTTTGAGTTCCTCAATCCATTTTTTAATCCCTCTGTTCATTTTTTGGTCCCTCCATTCATTTTTGGTCCCTCAATCCATTTTTGGGGCCCTCGGCCTTTTTGGGTGTTCCTCGGCCCATTTTTGGTTTCCTCAATCCATTTTTGTGTTACTCAGCCCATTTTTGGGTTCCTCAATACATTTTTGGATCCCTGAATACATAAACCTAATTCTAACCCTAACCTTAACCTTAACTTTAACCTAACCCTAACCAAATCCTATCCTTAACCCAAACCCTAACCCAAACCCTAAAGCTAACCCTAGCTTTACCTCAACCCTAACCATAACCACAACACTAACCCAAACCCTAACCCCATCCCCAACCCCAACCGTAAACCCAACCCAAACACAACCCTAACCTTAACCCTAACCCAAAACTGACGCTAACCCCAAACATAACCCTTACCCTATACCTAACCGTAACGCTAACCCCAAACCTAGCCCAATCCCACCCCTAACCCCAACCCCAACCTCAACCCTAACCCTAACCCTAACCCTAACCCTAACCTTAACCCTAACCCTTACCCAACCCTAACTCTAACCCTAACCCTAACCCTAACCCTAACCCTAACCCTAACCCTAACCCTAACCCTAACCCTAACCCTAACTCTAACCCAACCATATCCCTAACCCCAAACCTATCTCTAACCCTAACCCAACTCTAACCCTTACCCTAACACTAACTCTAACCCTAACCCTATCCCCAAACCTTCCCCAGCTGATTTTTGGGTTCCTCAATCCATTTTTGGGTCCCTCAATCCATTTTTAGGTTCCTTAACCCATTTTTGGGTTCATCAATCCATTTTTTGGGTTCCTCTGCCCATTTTGGCGTTCCTGAGCCCATTTTTGGGTTCCTCAATCCTTTTTTTTCTTCCTCAGCCCATTTTATGGTTACTCAATCCATTTTTTGGTCCCTCAGCCCATTCTTGGGATCCTCAGCCCATTTTTGGGTTCCTCACCTGTTTTTTGGTTCCTCAGCCCATTTTGGGGTTTCTCAATCCATTTTTGGGTTCCACAGCCAATTTTTGCTTTCATCAATTAATTTTTTGCTTCCTCAGCCCATTTTTGGGTTCCTCAGACCATTTTTGGTTTTCTCAGCCTATTTTGGGGTTCCTCAATCCATTTTTGGGTTCTTCAGCCAATTTTTGGTTTCATCAATCTTTTTTTTGGTTCCTCAGCCCATTTTGGGGTTCAGGAGACAATTTTTGGGGTTCCTTAACTCATTTTTGTGCCCCTGTGCCCATTTTGGATTCTTCAATCAAATTTTGGGTTCCTCAATCCAGTTTTGGGTCCCTCAATCCATTTTTGAGTTCCTCAGACGATTTTATGTTTCCTCAGCCGATTTTTGGGTTCCTCAGCCGATTTTTGGGTTCCTCAAACTATTTTTGGATTTGTCAGGCCCTTTTGGCGTCCCTCAGCCCATTTTTGGGTCCCTCAGCCCATTTTTGGTCCCTCGGCCCAATTTGGTTCCTCACCCATTTTCGGGTACCTCAATCCGTTTTGGCATTCCTCAGGTCATTTTTGGGTTCCTCAATCCATTTTTCAATCCCTCAATCCACTTTTTAGTCCCTCTATCCGTGTTTTGATCCCTCAATCCCTTCTTGGGTCTCTCAATCCATTTTTGGTTTCATCGGCCGATTTCCGGGTTCCTCAGCCCATTTTTGGGTCCCTCAGCAAGTTTTTGGGTTCATCAAACCATTTTGGTGTCCCTCGGTCCATTTTTGGGTTCCTCAGCCCATTTTTCGCTTCCAAAACTCATTTTTGGGTTCCTCAGCCCATTTTAGATTCTTCAATCCATTTTTGGCTTCCTCAAACCATTTTTGTGTTCCTCAAACCTTTTTTGGGTCTCTCAATCCATTTTTGGTTTCCTCAATCCATTTTTGTGTTACTCAGCCCATTTTTGGGTTCCTCAATCCATTTTTGGATCCCTGAATCCATAATCCTAACCCTAACCCTAACTGTAACCTTAACCTTAACCTAACCCTAACCCTAACCAAATCCTAACTTTAAACCAAACCCTAATGCAAACCCTAAGCCTAACCCTAACCTTACCTCAACCCTAACCCTACCTCAACCCCAACCCTAACCAAAACCCCAACCCTAAACCTAACCCTAACAATAACTTTAACCCTAACCCTAACTTTAACCCTAACCCTAACCCTAACCCTAACCCTAACCCTAACCCTAACCCTAACCCTAACCCTAACCCTAACCCTAACCCTAACCCAATCCTAACCCTAACCCAAACCCAACCCTTACCCTAACCCTAACCCTAACCCTAACCCTTACCCAAACATATACCTAACCCCAAACCTATCCCTAACCCTAACCCAACTCTAATCCTAACCCTAACACTAACTCTAACCCTAATCATAGAATCTTCCAGTTCGAAAAGACCTTTGAGATCATCGCGTCCAACCACACCCATCATCCCCTAAACCATGTCCCTCCCTTCCTCAGCCGATTTTTGGGTTCCTCAATGAATTCTTAGGTTCCTCAACCCATTTTTGGTTTCCTCAGCCCATTTTTGGGTCTTTCGATCCGTTTTTTGGTTCCTCAGTACATTTTTTGTTCCTTCATTCCTTTTTGGATCCCTTAATCGATTTTTGGTTTCCTCGGCTGATTTCTGGGTTTCCAAGCCCACTTTTTAGTCCCTCATCCCATTTTTGGGTTCCTCAGCCTATTTTTGCTTTCCTCAGCCGATTTTTTGTTTCCTCAATCCAATTTTTGGTTTCCTCAGCCCAGTTTTGGGTTCACCAATCTGTTTTTTATTTCCGTGATTCTTTTTTGGGTTCCTCAATCGATTTTTGGGTCCCTCAGCCCATTTTGGATTCTTCAATCAATTTTTGGGTTCCTCAATCCATTTCTGGGTTCTTCAATCCAGTTTTGGGTCCCTCAGCCCATTTTTGGGTCCCTCAGCCCATTTTTGGTCCCTCGGCCCAATTTGGTTCCTCACCCATTTTCGGGTTCCTCAATCCGTTTTTGGGTTCCTCAGCCCATTTTGGGTCCTTCAGCCCATTTTTGGGTCCCTCGGCCCATTTTGTGTTCCTCGGCCCATTTTTGGGTTCCTTAGACAATTTTTGGTTTCCTCAATACATTTTTGGGTTCGTCAGCCCATTTTGAGTTCCTCAATCCATTTTTTAATCTCTCTGTTCATTTTTTGGTCCCTCAGTCTATTTTTGGTCCCTCAATCCAATTTTGGGGCCCATGGCTTTTTGGGGGGTTCCTCACCCATTTTCAGGTACCTCAATCCGTTTTGGGGTTCCTCAGACCATTTTTTGGTCCCTCAGTCCGTTTTTTGATCCCTCAATCCCTTTATTGGTCCCTCAATCCCTTTATTGTTGTCTCAATCCATTTTTGGTTTCGTCTGCCAATTTTTGGGTTCCTAAGCCCATTTTTGGGTTCCTCAATCTATTTTTTGTGTTCCTCAATCCATTTTTGGGATTCTTCAATCCATTTTTGGGTTCCTCAGCTAATTTTTGGGTTCATCAAACCATTTTTGGGTCCCTCAGCCCTTTTTGGGGTTCCTCAGCCCATTTTTTGCTTCCAAAACTCATTTTTGGGTCCCTCAGCCCATTTTTGGGTTCCTGAATCCATTTTTGGTTTCCTCAATCCATTTTTTTATTCCTAAATCCATTTTTGACTTTGTCAAACCATTTTTGTGTTTCTCAACCCTTTTTTGGGTCTCTCAATCTATTCTTGGGTTCCTCAATCCATTTTTGGATCCCTGAATTCATAACCATAATTCTAACCCTTAACCTTAACCTAACCCTAACCAAACCCTAACCTTAACCCAAACCCTAACCCAAACCCTAAGCCTAACCCTAGCCTTAACTCAGCCCTAAACCTAACCCCAACACTAACCCCAACCCAAACCCAAACATAAACTTAACCCTAACCCAGACCTAACGTTAACCCCAAACATAACCCTTACCCTATACCTAACCGTAACGCTAACCCCAATCCTAGCCCAACCCCAACTCTAACCCTAACCCCAACCTCAACCCTACCCCTAACCCCAAACTCAACCCTAACCCTAACCCTAACCCTAACCCTAACCCTAACCCAACCATATCCCTAACCCCAAACCTACCCCTAACCCTAACCCTAACCCAACTCTAACCCTTACTCTAACAATAACCCTAACCCTTCCGTAGCCGATTTTTGGGGTCCTCAATGAATTCTTAGGTTCCTCAACCCATTTTTGGTTTCCTCATCACAATTTTGGGTTTCTCAGCCCATTTTTGGGTCTTTCAATCCATTTTTTGGTTCCTCAATACATTTTTTGGTCCCTCAATCCATTTTTGGGTCCCTTAATCTATTTTTGGTTTCCTCGGGCGATTTCTGGGTTCCTAAGCCCAATTTTGAGTCCCTCATCCCATTTTTGGGTTCCTCAATCCATTATTCGGTTTCCTCAGCCTATTTTTGGGTTCGTCAATCTGGTTTTGGTTTCTGCAATTCTTTTTTTGGTTCCTCAATCGATTTTTGGGTCCCTCAGCCCATTTTTGGGTTCCTCAATCCATTTTTGCATTCCTCAGCCCATTTTTAGATTCCTCAGCACATTTTTGGGTCCCTCAATCCATTTTTGCGTCGATGAATCCATTTTTGAGTTCCTCAGCCCATTTTGTGTTTCCTCAGCTGATTTTTTGGGTTCCTCAGTCGATTTTTGGGTTCCTCAAACTATTTTTTGATTCATCCGGCCCTTCTTGCGTCCCTCAGCCCATTTTTGGATCCCTCAGCCCATTTTGGGGTCCCTCAGCCCATTTTTTGGTTCCTCGGCCCATTTTTGGTTTCCTCAGACAATTTTTGGTTTCCTCTTTCCATTTTTGGGTTCGTCAGCCCATTTTTGAGTTCCTCAATCCATTTTTTAATCCCTCTGTTCATTTTTTGGTCCCTCCATTCATTTTTGGTCCCTCAATCCATTTTTGGGGCCCTCGGCCTTTTTGGGTGTTCCTCGGCCCATTTTTGGTTTCCTCAATCCATTTTTGTGTTACTCAGCCCATTTTTGGGTTCCTCAATACATTTTTGGATCCCTGAATACATAAACCTAATTCTAACCCTAACCTTAACCTTAACTTTAACCTAACCCTAACCAAATCCTATCCTTAACCCAAACACTAACCCAAACCCTAACCCCATCCCCAACCCCAACCGTAAACCCAACCCAAACACAACCCTAACCTTAACCCTAACCCAAAACTGACGCTAACCCCAAACATAACCCTTACCCTATACCTAACCGTAACGCTAACCCCAAACCTAGCCCAATCCCACCCCTAACCCCAACCCCAACCTCAACCCTAACCCTAACCCTAACACTAACCTTAACCCTAACCCTTACCCAACCCTAACCCTAACCCTAACCCTAACCCTAACCCTAACCCTAACCCTAACCCTAACCCTAACCCTAACCCTAACTCTAACCCAACCATATCCCTAACCCCAAACCTATCTCTAACCCTAACCCAACTCTAACCCTTACCCTAACACTAACTCTAACCCTAACCCTATCCCCAAACCTTCCCCAGCTGATTTTTGGGTTCCTCAATCCATTTTTGGGTCCCTCAATCCATTTTTAGGTTCCTTAACCCATTTTTGGGTTCATCAATCCATTTTTTGGGTTCCTCTGCCCATTTTGGCGTTCCTGAGCCCATTTTTGGGTTCCTCAATCCTTTTTTTTCTTCCTCAGACCATTTTTTGGTTACTCAATCCATTTTTTGGTCCCTCAGCCCATTCTTGGGATCCTCAGCCCATTTTTGGGTTCCTCACCTGTTTTTTGGTTCCTCAGCCCATTTTGGGGTTTCTCAATCCATTTTTGGGTTCCACAGCCAATTTTTGCTTTCATCAATTAATTTTTTGCTTCCTCAGCCCATTTTTGGGTTCCTCAGACCATTTTTGGTTTTCTCAGCCTATTTTGGGGTTCCTCAATCCATTTTTGGGTTCTTCAGCCAATTTTTGGTTTCATCAATCTTTTTTTTGGTTCCTCAGCCCATTTTGGGGTTCAGGAGACAATTTTTTGGGTTCCTTAACTCATTTTTGTGCCCCTGTGCCCATTTTGGATTCTTCAATCAATTTTTGGGTTCCTCAATCCAGTTTTGGGTCCCTCAATCCATTTTTGAGTTCCTCAGACGATTTTATGTTTCCTCAGCCGATTTTTGGGTTCCTCAGCCGATTTTTGGGTTCCTCAAACTATTTTTGGATTTGTCAGGCCCTTTTGGCGTCCCTCAGCCCATTTTTGGGTCCCTCAGCCCATTTTTGGTCCCTCGGCCCAATTTGGTTCCTCACCCATTTTCGGGTACCTCAATCCGTTTTGGCGTTCCTCAGGTCATTTTTGGGTTCCTCAATCCATTTTTTAATCCCTCAATCCACTTTTTAGTCCCTCTATCCGTGTTTTGATCCCTCAATCCCTTCTTGGGTCTCTCAATCCATTTTTGGTTTCATCGGCCGATTTCCGGGTTCCTCAGCCCATTTTTGGGTCCCTCAGCAAGTTTTTGGGTTCATCAAACCATTTTGGTGTCCCTCGGTCCATTTTTGGGTTCCTCAGCCCATTTTTCGCTTCCAAAACTCATTTTTGGGTTCCTCAGCCCATTTTAGATTCTTCAATCCATTTTTGGCTTCCTCAAACCATTTTTGTGTTCCTCAAACCTTTTTTGGGTCTCTCAATCCATTTTTGGTTTCCTCAATCCATTTTTGTGTTACTCAGCCCATTTTTGGGTTCCTCAATCCATTTTTGGATCCCTGAATCCATAATCCTAACCCTAACCCTAACTGTAACCTTAACCTTAACCTTAACCTAACCCTAACCAAATCCTAACTTTAAACCAAACCCTAATCCAAACCCTAAGCCTAACCCTAACCTTACCTCAACCCTAACCCTACCTCAACCCCAACCCTAACCAAAACCCCAACCCTAAACCTAACCCTAACAATAACTTTAACCCTAACCCTAACCCTAACCCTAACCCTAACCCTAACCCTAACCCTAACCCAATCCTAACCCTAACCCAAACCCAACCCTTACCCTAACCCTAACCCTAACCCTTACCCAAACATATACCTAACCCCAAACCTATCCCTAACCCTAACCCAACTCTAATCCTAACCCTAACACTAACTCTAACCCTAATCATAGAATCTTCCAGTTCGAAAAGACCTTTGAGATCATCGCGTCCAACCACACCCATCATCCCCTAAACCATGTCCCTCCCTTCCTCAGCCGATTTTTGGGTTCCTCAATGAATTCTTAGGTTCCTCAACCCATTTTTGGTTTCCTCAGCCCATTTTTGGTTCTTTCGATCCGTTTTTTGGTTCCTCAGTACATTTTTTGGTCCTTCATTCCTTTTTGGATCCCTTAATCGATTTTTGGTTTCCTCGGCTGATTTCTGGGTTTCCAAGCCCACTTTTTAGTCCCTCATCCCATTTTTGGGTTCCTCAGCCTATTTTTGCTTTCCTCAGCCGATTTTTTGTTTCCTCAATCCAATTTTTGGTTTCCTCAGCCCAGTTTTGGGTTCGCCAATCTGTTTTTTATTTCCGTGATTCTTTTTTGGGTTCCTCAATCGATTTTTGGGTCCCTCAGCCCATTTTGGATTCTTCAATCAATTTTTGGGTTCCTCAATCCATTTCTGGGTTCTTCAATCCAGTTTTGGGTCCCTCTGCCCATTTTTGGGTTCGTCAATCCATTTTTGCGTTCCTCAGCCCATTTTTGGGTCCTCCAATATATTTTTTGGTTTTTCATCCCATTTTTAGATTCGTCAGCACATTTTTGGGTCCCTCAATCCAGTTTTGGGTCCCTCTATCCCTATTTGCTCCCTCAATCCATATTTCTGTTCCTCAGCCCATTTTTGGGTTCCTCAGCCCATTTTTGGCTTCCTCAGCCTATTTTTATTTCCTCGGCCCATTTTTTGGTTCCTCGGCCCATTTTTGTGTTCCTCGGCCCATTTTCAGATTCCTCAATTCATTTTTTGGGTACCTCAGACAATTTCTGATTTCCTCAATCCAGTTTTGGGTTCGTCAGCCCATTTTTGAGTACCTCAATCCATTTTTGGGTCCCTCAATCCATTTTTTTGTTCCTCAATCCATTTTTGGGTTCTTCAGCCAATTTTTGGTTTCATCAATCTTTTTTTTGGTTCCTCAGCCCATTTTGGGGTTTCTCAATCCATTTTTTGGTTCCACAGCCAATTTTTGGTTTCATCAATTAATTTTTTGCTTCCTCAGCCCATTTTTGGGTTCCTCAGACCATTTTTGGTTTTCTCAGCCTATTTTGGGGTTCCTCAATCCATTTTTGGGTTCTTCAGCAATTTTTGGTTTCATCAATCTTTTTTTTGGTTCCTCAGCCCATTTTGGGGTTCAGGAGACAATTTTTTGGGTTCCTTAACTCATTTTTGTGCCCCTGTGCCCATTTTGGATTCTTCAATCAATTTTTGGGTTCCTCAATCCAGTTTTGGGTCCCTCAATCCATTTTTGAGTTCCTCAGACGATTTTATGTTTCCTCAGCCGATTTTTGGGTTCCTCAGCCGATTTTTGGGTTCCTCAAACTATTTTTGGATTTGTCAGGCCCTTTTGGCGTCCCTCAGCCCATTTTTGGGTCCCTCAGCCATTTTTGGTCCCTCGGCCCAATTTGGTTCCTCACCCATTTTCGGGTACCTCAATCCGTTTTGCGGTTCCTCAGGTCATTTTTGG
Organism: Dromococcyx pavoninus; assembly: GCA_033558185.1. Lineage (NCBI taxonomy): Eukaryota > Metazoa > Chordata > Aves > Cuculiformes > Neomorphidae > Dromococcyx > Dromococcyx pavoninus. Next base: position 23,054 of record JAUMJL010001948.1, read on the forward strand.
GTTCCTCAATCCATTTTTCAATCCCTCAATCCACTTTTTAGTCCCTCTATCCGTGTTTTGATCCCTCAATCCCTTCTTGGCTCTCTCAATCCATTTTTGGTTTCATCAGCCGATTTCCGGGTTCCTCAGCCCATTTTTGGGTCCCTCAGCAAGTTTTTCGGTTCATCAAACCATTTTGGTGTCCCTCGGTCCATTTTTGGGTTCCTCAGCCCATTTTTCGCTTCCAAAACTCATTTTTGGGTTCCTCAGCCCATTTAGATTCTTCAATCCATTTTTGGCTTCCTCAAACCATTTTTGTGTTCCTCAAACCTTTTTTGGGTCTCTCAATCCATTTTTGGTTTCCTCAATCCATTTTTGTGTTACTCAGCCCATTTTTGGGTTCCTCAATCCATTTTTGGATCCCTGAATCCATAATCCTAACCCTAACCCTAACTGTAACCTTAACCTTAACCTTAACCTAACCCTAACCAAATCCTAACTTTAAACCAAACCCTAATCCAAACCCTAAGCCTAACCCTAACCTTACCTCAACCCTAACCCTACCTCAACCCCAACCCTAACCAAAACCCCAACCCTAAACTAACCCTAACAATAACTTTAACCCTAACCCTAACTTTAACCCTAACCCTAACCCTAACCCTAACCCTAACCCTAACCCAATCCTAACCCTAACCCAAACCCAACCCTTACCCTAACCCTAACCCTAACCCTAACCCTTACCCAAACATATACCTAACCCCAAACCTATCCCTAACCCTAACCCAACTCTAATCCTAACCCTAACACTAACTCTAACCCTAATCATAGAATCTTCCAGTTCGAAAAGACCTTTGAGATCATCGCGTCCAACCACACCCATCATCCCCTAAACCATGTCCCTCCCTTCCTCAGCCGATTTTTGGGTTCCTCAATGAATTCTTAGGTTCCTCAACCCATTTTTTGGTTTCCTCAGCCATTTTTGGGTCTTTCGATCCGTTTTTTGGTTCCTCAGTACATTTTTTGGTCCTTCATTCTTTTTTGGATCCCTTAATCCATTTTTGGTTTCCTCGGCTGATTTCTGGGTTTCCAAGCCCACTTTTTAGTCCCTCATCCCATTTTTGGGTTCCTCAGCCTATTTTTGCTTTCCTCAGCCGATTTTTTGTTTCCTCAATCCAATTTTTGGTTTCCTCAGCCCAGTTTTGGGTTCGCCAATCTGTTTTTTATTTCCGTGATTCTTTTTTGGGTTCCTCAATCGATTTTTGGGTCCCTCAGCCCATTTTGGATTCTTCAATCAATTTTTGGGTTCCTCAATCCATTTCTGGGTTCTTCAATCCAGTTTTGGGTCCCTCTGCCCATTTTTGGGTTCGTCAATCCATTTTTGCGTTCCTCAGCCATTTTTGGGTCCTCCAATATATTTTTTGGTTTTTCATCCCATTTTTAGATTCGTCAGCACATTTTTGGGTCCCTCAATCCTTATTTGGGTCCCTCTATCCCTATTTGCTCCCTCAATCCATATTTCTGTTCCTCAGCCCATTTTTGGGTTCCTCAGCCCATTTTTGGCTTCCTCAGCCTATTTTTTATTTCCTCGGCCCATTTTTTGGTTCCTCGGCCCATTTTTGTGTTCCTCGGCCCATTTTCAGATTCCTCAATTCATTTTTTGGGTACCTCAGACAATTTCTGATTTCCTCAATCCAGTTTTGGGTTCGTCAGCCCATTTTTGAGTACCTCAATCCATTTTGGGTCCCTCAATCCATTTTTGGGTTCCTCAATCCATTTTTGGGTTCCTCAGCCATTTCTTGGTTTCATCAATCTATTTTTTGCTTCCTCAGCCTATTTTGGGGTTCCTGAGACCATTTTTGGTTTCCTAAACTCATACTTGGTTCCCTCAGCCCATTTTGGATTCTTCAGCCCGTTTTGGGGTTCCTCAATCCGTTTTTGGGTTCCTCAGCCCATTTTGGGTCCTTCAGCCCATTTCTGGGTCCCTCGGCCCATTTTGGGTTCCTCGGCCCATTTTTGGGTTCCTTAGACAATTTTTGGTTTCCTCAATACATTTTTGGGTTCGTCAGCCCATTTTGAGTTCCTCAATCCATTTTTTAATCTCTCTGTTCATTTTTTGGTCCCTCAGTCTATTTTTGGTCCCTCAATCCAATTTTGGGGCCCATGGCTTTTTGGGGGGTTCCTCACCCATTTTCAGGTACCTCAATCCGTTTTGGGGTTCCTCAGACCATTTTTTGGTCCCTCAGTCCGTTTTTTGATCCTCAATCCCTTATTGGTCCCTCAATCCCTTTATTGTTGTCTCAATCCATTTTTGGTTTCGTCTGCCAATTTTTGGGTTCCTAAGCCATTTTTGGGTTCCTCAATCTATTTTCTGTGTTCCTCAATCCATTTTTGGATTCTTCAATCCATTTTTGGGTTCCTCAGCTAATTTTTGGGTTCATCAAACCATTTTTGGGTCCCTCAGCCCTTTTTGGGGTTCCTCAGCCCATTTTTTGCTTCCAAAACTCATTTTTGGGTCCCTCAGCCCATTTTTGGGTTCCTGAATCCATTTTTGGTTTCCTCAATCCATTTTTTTATTCTAAATCCATTTTTGACTTTGTCAAACCATTTTTGTGTTTCTCAACCCTTTTTTGGGTCTCTCAATCTATTCTTGGGTTCCTCAATCCATTTTTGGATCCCTGAATTCATAACCATAATTCTAACCCTTAACCTTAACCTAACCCTAACCAAACCCTAACCTTAACCCAAACCCTAACCAAACCCTAAGCCTAACCCTAGTCTTAACTCAGCCCTAACCCTAACCCCAACACTAACCCCAACCCAAACCCAAACATAAACTTAACCCTAACCCAGACCTAACGTTAACCCCAAACATAACCCTTACCCTATACCTAACCGTAACGCTAACCCCAATCCTAGCCCAACCCCAACTCTAACCCTAACCCCAACCTCAACCTAACCCTAACCCCAAACTCAACCCTAACCCTAACCCTAACCCTAACCCTAACCCTAACCCAACCATATCCCTAACCCCAAACCTATCTCTAACCCTAACCCAACTCTAACCCTTACCCTAACACTAACTCTAACCCTAACCCTATCCCCAAACCTTCCCCAGCTGATTTTTGGGTTCCTCAATCCATTTTTGGGTCCCTCAATCCATTTTTAGGTTCCTTAACCATTTTTGGGTTCATCAATCCATTTTTTGGGTTCCTCTGCCATTTTGGGGTTCCTGAGCCCATTTTTGGTTCCTCAATCCTTTTTTTTCTTCCTCAGCCCATTTTTTGGTTACTCAATCCATTTTTTGGTCCCTCAGCCCATTCTTGGGATCCTCAGCCCATTTTTGGGTTCCTCACCTGTTTTTTGGTTCCTCAGCCCATTTTGGGGTTTCTCAATCCATTTTTGGGTTCCACAGCCAATTTTTGGTTTCATCAATTAATTTTTTGCTTCCTCAGCCCATTTTTGGGTTCCTCAGACCATTTTTGGTTTTCTCAGCCTATTTTGGGGTTCCTCAATCCATTTTTGGGTTCTTCAGCCAATTTTTGGTTTCATCAATCTTTTTTTTTGGTTCCTCAGCCCATTTTGGGGTTCAGGAGACAATTTTTTGGGTTCCTTAACTCATTTTTGTGCCCCTGTGCCCATTTTGGATTCTTCAATCAATTTTTGGGTTCCTCAATCCAGTTTTGGGTCCCTCAATCCATTTTTGAGTTCCTCAGACGATTTTATGTTTCCTCAGCCGATTTTTGGGTTCCTCAGCCGATTTTTGGGTTCCTCAAACTATTTTTGGATTTGTCAGGCCCTTTTGGCGTCCCTCAGCCCATTTTTGGGTCCCTCAGCCCATTTTTGGTCCCTCGGCCCAATTTGGTTCCTCACCCATTTTCGGGTACCTCAATCCGTTTTGGCGTTCCTCAGGTCATTTTTGGGTTCCTCAATCCATTTTTTAATCCCTCAATCCACTTTTTAGTCCCTCTATCCGTGTTTTGATCCCTCAATCCCTTCTTGGGTCTCTCAATCCATTTTTGGTTTCATCAGCCGATTTCCGGGTTCCTCAGCCCATTTTTGGGTCCCTCAGCAAGTTTTTCGGTTCATCAAACCATTTTGGTGTCCCTCGGTCCATTTTTGGGTTCCTCAGCCCATTTTTCGCTTCCAAAACTCATTTTTGGGTTCCTCAGCCATTTTAGATTCTTCAATCCATTTTTGGCTTCCTCAAACCATTTTTGTGTTCCTCAAACCTTTTTTTGGGTCTCTCAATCCATTTTTGGTTTCCTCAATCCATTTTTGTGTTAGTCAGCCCATTTTTGGGTTCCTCAATCCATTTTTGGATCCCTGAATCCATAATCCTAACCCTAACCCTAACTGTAACCTTAACCTTAACCTTAACCTAACCCTAACCAAATCCTAACTTTAAACCAAACCCTAATCCAAACCCTAAGCCTAACCCTAACCTTACCTCAACCCTAACCCTACCTCAACCCCAACCCTAACCAAAACCCCAACCCTAAACCTAACCCTAACAATAACTTTAACCCTAACCCTAACTTTAACCCTAACCCTAACCCCTAACCCTAACCCTTACCCAAACATATACCTAACCCCAAACCTATCCCTAACCCTAACCCAACTCTAATCCTAACCCTAACACTAACTCTAACCCTAATCATAGAATCTTCCAGTTCGAAAAGACCTTTGAGATCATCGCGTCCAACCACACCCATCATCCCCTAAACCATGTCCCTCCCTTCCTCAGCCGATTTTTGGGTTCCTCAATGAATTCTTAGGTTCCTCAACCCATTTTTGGTTTCCTCAGCCCATTTTTGGGTCTTTCGATCCGTTTTTTGGTTCCTCAGTACATTTTTTGGTCCTTCATTCCTTTTTGGATCCCTTAATCCATTTTTGGTTCCTCGGCTGATTTCTGGGTTTCCAAGCCCACTTTTTAGTCCCTCATCCCATTTTTGGGTTCCTCAGCCTATTTTTGCTTTCCTCAGCCGATTTTTTTGTTTCCTCAATCCAATTTTTGGTTTCCTCAGCCCAGTTTTGGGTTCGCCAATCTGTTTTTTATTTCCGTGATTCTTTTTTGGGTTCCTCAATCGATTTTTGGGTCCCTCAGCCCATTTTGGATTCTTCAATCAATTTTTGGGTTCCTCAATCCATTTCTGGGTTCTTCAATCCAGTTTTGGGTCCCTCTGCCCATTTTTGGGTTCGTCAATCCATTTTTGCGTTCCTCAGCCCATTTTTGGGTCCTCCAATATATTTTTTGGTTTTTCATCCATTTTTAGATTCGTCAGCACATTTTTGGGTCCCTCAATCCAGTTTTGGGTCCCTCTATCCCTATTTGCTCCCTCAATCCATATTTCTGTTCCTCAGCCCATTTTTGGGTTCCTCAGCCCATTTTTGGCTTCCTCAGCCTATTTTTTATTTCCTCGGCCCATTTTTTTGGTTCCTCGGCCCATTTTTGTGTTCCTCGGCCCATTTTCAGATTCCTCAATTCATTTTTTTGGGTACCTCAGACAATTTCTGATTTCCTCAATCCAGTTTTGGGTTCGTCAGCCCATTTTTGAGTACCTCAATCCATTTTTGGGTCCCTCAATCCATTTTTTTGTTCCTCAATCCATTTTTGGGTTCTTCAGCCAATTTTTGGTTTCATCAATCTTTTTTTTGGTTCCTCAGCCCATTTTGGGGTTTCTCAATCCATTTTTTGGTTCCACAGCCAATTTTTGGTTTCATCAATTAATTTTTTGCTTCCTCAGCCCATTTTTGGGTCCTCAGACCATTTTTGGTTTTCTCAGCCTATTTTGGGGTTCCTCAATCCATTTTTGGGTTCTTCAGCCAATTTTTGGTTTCATCAATCTTTTTTTTGGTTCCTCAGCCCATTTTGGGGTTCAGGAGACAATTTTTTGGGTTCCTTAACTCATTTTTGTGCCCCTGTGCCCATTTTGGATTCTTCAATCAATTTTTGGGTTCCTCAATCCAGTTTTGGTCCCTCAATCCATTTTTGAGTTCCTCAGACGATTTTATGTTTCCTCAGCCGATTTTGGGTTCCTCAGCCGATTTTTGGGTTCCTCAAACTATTTTTGGATTTGTCAGGCCCTTTTGGCGTCCCTCAGCCCATTTTTGGGTCCCTCAGCCCATTTTTGGTCCCTCGGCCCAATTTGGTTCCTCACCCATTTTCGGGTACCTCAATCGTTTTGGCGTTCCTCAGGTCATTTTTGGGTTCCTCAATCCATTTTTCAATCCCTCAATCCACTTTTTAGTCCCTCTATCCGTGTTTTGATCCCTCAATCCCTTCTTGGGTCTCTCAATCCATTTTTGGTTTCATCAGCCGATTTCCGGGTTCCTCAGCCCATTTTTGGGTCCCTCAGCAAGTTTTTCGGTTCATCAAACCATTTTGGTGTCCCTCGGTCCATTTTTGGGTTCCTCAGCCCATTTTTCGCTTCCAAAACTCATTTTTGGGTTCCTCAGCCCATTTTAGATTCTTCAATCCATTTTTGGCTTCCTCAAACCATTTTTGTGTTCCTCAACCTTTTTTGGGTCTCTCAATCCATTTTTGGTTTCCTCAATCCATTTTTGTGTTACTCAGCCCATTTTTGGGTTCCTCAATCCATTTTTGGATCCCTGAATCCATAATCCTAACCCTAACCCTAACTGTAACCTTAACCTTAACCTTAACCTAACCCTAACCAAATCCTAACTTTAAACCAAACCCTAATCCAAACCCTAAGCCTAACCCTAACCTTACCTCAACCCTAACCCTACCTCAACCAACCCTAACCAAAACCCCAACCCTAACCTAACCCTAACAATAACTTTAACCCTAACCCTAACTTTAACCTAACCCTAACCCTAACCCTAACCCTAACCCTAACCCAATCCTAACCCTAACCCAAACCCAACCTTACCCTAACCCTAACCCTAACCCTAACCCTTACCCAAACATATACCTAACCCCAAACCTATCCCTAACCCTAACCCAACTCTAATCCTAACCCTAACACTAACTCTAACCCTAATCATAGAATCTTCCAGTTCGAAAAGACCTTTGAGATCATCGCGTCCAACCACACCCATCATCCCCTAAACCATGTCCCTCCCTTCCTCAGCCGATTTTTGGGTTCCTCAATGAATTCTTAGGTTCCTCAACCCATTTTTGGTTTCCTCAGCCCATTTTTGGGTCTTTCGATCCGTTTTTTGGTTCCTCAGTACATTTTTTGGTCCTTCATTCCTTTTTGGATCCTTAATCATTTTTGGTTTCCTCGGCTGATTCTGGGTTTCCAAGCCCACTTTTTAGTCCCTCATCCCATTTTTGGGTTCTCAGCCTATTTTGCTTTCCTCAGCCGATTTTTTGTTTCCTCAATCCAATTTTTGGGTTCCTCAGCCCAGTTTTGGGTTCGCCAATCTGTTTTTTATTTCCGTGATTCTTTTTTGGGTTCCTCAATCGATTTTGGGTCCCTCAGCCCATTTTGGATTCTTCAATCAATTTTTGGGTTCCTCAATCCATTTCTGGGTTCTTCAATCCAGTTTTGGGTCCCTCTGCCCATTTTTGGGTTCGTCAATCCATTTTTGCGTTCCTCAGCCATTTTTGGGTCCTCCAATATATTTTTTGGTTTTTCATCCCATTTTTAGATTCGTCAGCACATTTTTGGGTCCCTCAATCCTTATTTGGGTCCCTCTATCCCTATTTGCTCCCTCAATTCCATATTTCTGTTCCTCAGCCCATTTTTGGGTTCCTCAGCCCATTTTTGGCTTCCTCAGCCTATTTTTTATTTCCTCGGCCCATTTTTTGGTTCCTCGGCCCATTTTTGTGTTCCTCGGCCATTTTCAGATCCTCAATTCATTTTTTGGGTACCTCAGACAATTTCTGATTTCCTCAATCCAGTTTTGGTTCGTCAGCCCATTTTTGAGTACCTCAATCATTTTTGGGTCCTCAATCCATTTTTGGGTTCCTCAATCCATTTTTGGGTTCCTCAGCCATTTCTTGGTTTCATCAATCTATTTTTT
>JAUMJL010001949.1:0-30808 GCA_033558185.1 Dromococcyx pavoninus
GAGAGGCGGGGGCCTGACCCGATGACCACGCCCCCTGGCGCGGGCGGGGCGGGGCGCGCGCCCGGCTGCCAACATGGCGGAGGCGGAGGGGGAGAGTCTGGAGTCGTGGCTGAGTGAGTGCCTAGGGCGGAGGGAGGCTCGGAGGGCTCGGCCCTGCCCGGCTGCGGCTCCGGCCCCGGCCCTGCGGGTGGGGCGGTGAGGCCGTGTCGGGGGGTCCTGTCGGTTGCAGGTCGCAGAACCGCGGAATGGGTTGGGTGGGAAGGGACCCCAAAGCCCATCCAGTCCCACCCCCTGCCATGGGCAGGGACACCTCCCACTGGATCAGGGGCTCCAAGCCCCATCCAACCTGGCCTTGAACACCTCCAGGGATGGGGCAGCCACCACTGCTCTGGGCAACCTGTGCCAGGGCCTCCCCACCCTCACAGCAAAACATTTCTCCCCAATGTCTACTCTAGATCTTTCCGTTCCAATTTAAAGCCATTCCTCCTTATTTTATCACTTATTGCCCGTGTAAAAAGCCCCTCCCCAGCTTTCCTGGAGCCCCTTTCAGTACTGGGAGGCTGCTCTAAGACCTCCCCAGAGCCTTCTCTCCTCCAGGCTGAACAATCCCTGTCCTCATACCGGAGGTGCTCCAGACCTTGGATCATCTCTGTGGCCTCCTCTGGACATCCTCCAACAGCTCCATCTCCTTCTTATGTTGGAGATTCCAGAACTGGACACAGGGCTCCAGGTGGGCTCTCATGAGAGCAGAGTAGAAGGGTGGAATCACCTTCCTTGACCTGCTGGCAATGCTGCTTCTGATGCAGCCCAGGACATGGGTGGCTTTCTGGGCTGCTGAGGGCCTATGCTGTTCACAAGGCTGAGAACTGTAGGGGGTTCCCAGATAAATGGTGCCTATGTATTGTATCCAGTTCTGGAGTCCTCAGCGCAGGAAGGGCAGTGAGTCCAGAGGAGGCCACGGAGATGATCCAAGGGCTGGAGCACCTCCTGTACAAAGTTCCTACATAGGCAAAGGGTGGAAGATGGTCATGACCCTGAATACCCCAGAGCATAAAATCTGCCACCCTTTTGCAGTCTTCCTCCCATTAAAAGATTCAGTAATTCTTGCTCTTTTTTGGTATTTTTATATAAAATTTGCACACATACAAGGTATCATCATCCGTTACAGGAGTTACTGGCTAAAGGATGTTTTCAACTCTCACTTCTTATTTTGGATCAATCCGTTCTGTCCTCCTGCTGGTTTTGCTCCTCCTCTGGACTCCCACAGTTTGTCAATATCTTTTATTGGAGCCAGCGAGAAGAAACACCCACATCCCTTCCTTTTGATCTTTCACTGAGGAGAACTGACTCACCAAGTTCAGCTTGTGTGTGAAAATATCTCCAGCAGGAAGGATATTTTGGGTTGTGCAGCCTGGAAAGCTTCCCGAGTCTTTGTTTTGTGGGGTTATGTTTTAATTGTGGTGGTTAAGAGAGAAGTTCTCCCCCATGGCTGAGCGGCGGGACCTGTGTCACGGGGAGCATCGCTGATGTAAGCGATGTTGTGGTGGGCCTGGTTGCAAAGGGGTTCATGTTTTGAAGGCTTGAGTGTTGCTCTCTGGTGTAAGAGGATGCGTTTGTGCCTGGTCACTGCTCCAGTGGTTTGTGCTGGGGTGATTGTGTCGCTCCTCCCATCATTGGGGAGCACGGAGTGGACGTAAATTCCCAGAGGAGTCGTGCTGACCAGGAAGGCAGCGCAGAGGCTGCTGTGTCCCAGTGCTTTCTCCAGGCCTCCTGAAGCTTTTTCCTTGTAGCCATCTCAAGGCTTTGCCGTGCCCCGTGCTGACCTGAGGCTGCACCTGCAGCACGGCCTCCTTCACGGGCATGGGAAGGTGGAACATTTCTGACTGCCAGGGTTTTTTTCCGTGCTGGCCGTGTGCAGCCTTCCACGGAGCCATGAGGTGACATCCTCCTCGTGTCCTGATGCTGCAGCAAGATCCGCGCTTCCGCCAGGGATGATCCAGCATCCTCACTCCCTGCCTTGTTGCAGGCAGCCGGGCCGAGGGCAGTGGTGCTGCCTGTGCTCTCCCTGCTGGCAGGCGCTGCCTCTGCGCTTGGCCGAGGCAGAGGAGGACAGGGGGTAAGGACAGTGGTGTGGACACGGCTGGAGCTTCTCGCTTCAGCTACTGCCCCCAAAGGAAGCCGCTTGTCTCGCGCTGCTGTTGGGTGTAGGCAGCGTCCCAAATTGTGGCCATCATCTCTATTTTTGTTCCTTGTATTGTCACGGGTTGGGATGCAGGCAGAGCCTGACTGTCAGACACGTGCCTGGGCTGGAGAGTCCCTGTGCACGTGCTGATCCTGAGTGGGGAAACCTTTGCTGGGACAGCTGTTGTCTCCTTTCAACAGAGTAGTGAACCCAGGAAAACACCAGTGGTGCTTGCAGGAACAATGGATGTGTGGTGATAAATTTCAGTCCCTAATTCCCAGGAGAAATGCTGAGACATCTAAAAAAATCACCTGGCACTCTGAAACCAAGTGTTAATGATAAGTGACTTCCATCAAACATCTGATGTTCCAGCTCTTTTGCAAAACTCCCGGGGAGTATGAAAATAATTCCCTGTGTAGAAATGTGAGGAGTTAAACATTCCAGCCAAATAAAGAGAGCATTTCAGGCAGAGGGGAACAGCGAGAGCCCAGCTGTGTTACCATGTGTGCTCATTTAGGGTGTGGGAATGATGCCTTTCCAGGCACGTGAGGTCTGGCACCTGTGGTTCTTGCTGGATATTTGGATGTCTGTGCTCGGACACAGCCTGCTCCCTGAACAGCCCTACCACATGTGAACTTCCATCTTCTCTTTACACTTGGCCATGGGTGTCAGATGCTTTTCTCTAGGAAATGCAGGACCTTTTGTGCTGTGTCTTTTGCTCGTTTGTAACCTGTTCTCTCTCCCTTGCCCAAGATAAAGCAACCAACCCATCCAACCGGCAAGAGGACTGGGAATACATCATCGGGTTCTGTGACCAGATCAACAAGGAACTTGAAGGGTGGGTGTCCCAAACTGCTCTGGAATTAATCAGTTAACATTTGCAGTTTAAAATACATCACGTGAGCATCGAAATTCCATGTTTACCTCTATATTTACTGATATGGCGTGGAGGATATGGCTGCAAAGGGAACAAGGTGCTGCACAGCCTGGTTTCTCCCTCATGGAGGGCAGTGTGGCTCATGCACAGCCTGAGCCCTGTGCCAAGGGGAATTGTGAAGCTGCCTCCAGTGCCTGTGCAGCCACAGGTCTCTCATCGAGCCAGTTACTGTGTTTGCTGGTCTGTAAAGCAGGGTTAGAACTCAGTGCCTGATGGGGCTTCGTGCCCTTAAAATCCTTGCAGAGCTCAGCCGAGGAAGCCTCCTGGGTCACGACATTCCTGTGAGCTGAGGAAGAAGTGCTTTCTTCTGCAAAAAGGAAACTTGTGCAAGAGCAATGAAGTGATTTCCTGGGCTGGGGACTGCACTGGGAGATGTTTAGCCCCTCCCAGGCAGGAATCTGGAATTGCTGGCTCAGACACCAGCCCTTGCTTCCTTTCCTACGTGCAAACACCCAAGCTCAAAGAGATGACCTGAACACTTCTCGTTGGCCTTTGTACACTGATGGAAAGGTGAAAAGCACTGGATGGCATTGCATTTCCTTTTAGTTATGAGAGCTGTCTTGTTCAAACAGCAGAGTTTGTGGAAGCCTCTTGGTCCTTGAGTGCGTTCGCCTACGCTGTCTGACAGGGTTCTGCTTTCTTTCAGGCCACAGATTGCTGTCAGGCTCCTGGCCCATAAAATCCAGTCGCCGCAGGAATGGGAGGCGGTGCAGGCCTTGACAGTAGGTAGTCCCTGCCCCTTCTGTTTAGCCCAGCTCGGTGTCCTGTGAGGTGTGGGGCACAGGGGGGTTACCTGGGGCTGGGGCCAAGTACCCTCATTCCCCCCTGCCAGGGGGCAGTGAGAGGAGCACAGTTATGTCACGGGAGTGTCCTGAGCACTCAGCAGCAGAGCAGTCACAAATAACTCTGGATTAGTTTTAGCTGCTTTGGTTTCTTATCTTCAGGCAAGATTTGTGTTCATTGTTATGAGACCCAGTGGTGGGAGAACTGACCCCTGACTGAGGGCAGGGGACCACCCTGTCTGGATGTGTCACCCCTGGAGATGGAATCCCTGTCTCGCTGCTGGATCCCTCGGATCGTCTGTCAGCACACGCAGCAGGATTTAGGTGTTCATTTCAGCCCCTGTTTCTGTTCCTCAAATGCAGGTGCTGGAAGCTTGCATGAAGAACTGTGGGAGAAGGTTTCATAACGAAGTGGGGAAGTTCCGCTTTTTAAATGAGTTGATAAAGGTGGTGTCTCCAAAGGTTGGTCCTGGGCTCTGCTGCTGCGTTCCCTGCTGGTCTGGCCTCCCTGGGCTGCAGGAGCACCCAGAATGTTTGCAGTTCTCCCTGACTCGTATTTATCAGCCTGTACCAAGAGCACTTCTTAGCTGAAGGGTGTTTCCATAGAATCACAGAATGCCAGGGTGGAAGGGACCTCTGGGATCATCTGTCCCAACCTTTTAGGTGATCCACAGTTTAAATGAGATGACCCAGCACCCTGCCATGTTGAGCCTTAAGTGTCCAGTGTAGAGGAATCCACCATTTCCCTGTGGTGATGATTCTGACGTTTGACTGTTCTCAGGGGGAAACATTTTCTTCTGGAGACCAATCAGAATCTCCCCAGGTCTCCCAGCTTCTACCCATCACCCCTTGTCTCTTCCATGTGACTCCTTGAAAAAAGGGAGTCCCCGTCCTCTGCGCTTGGCTTGCTGTTTCCCTCAGTGAGTTGTACTTATTTACCTGGTCCCTGCACTGATCTAAAGCTTGGGCTGTGCTTTTCAACAAAGCAAACAAAGGGTGGTGGGAAGTTAAACCCAGAGACTTGGGAACACAGCACAGAGTGTTCCTCCCCATGCTGCCACCCTGCTGGGTGACACGTGCCTGGCTTCTCTGGGTTTGGACTCCCAGTTCTCTGCTTTTGGGCTTTATATTTTTTTTTAAATGAAGAATATGAAGAATTTACTTCTTTTTTCCACTCACAGTACCTGGGAGACCGAGTCTCCGAGAAGGTGAAAACCAAAGTAATTGAGTTGCTCTATAGCTGGACCGTGGCTTTGCCCGAAGAATCCAAAATCAAGGATGCCTACTACATGCTGAAGAGACAAGGTAGGAAGTCACACGTTCCTGCCAGCTCTGCTTTCAGCAGGAGTGTCACAAAACACACAGCTTCTGATTACATGGGATCAAGGCAGAACAAGGGAGAAGCTCCCTGAAAAGCTTCTCGTTATATTTAAACACCCTGGGCTGGGTTGGCTTTTTTAATTCAATTAAACTCCTTGCAAAGTCTTCTGGTTTGGTTTGCAGCACCTTTTTGGAGCTTTTCTGGAACTAGTTATTAAAATCCTTGAGCAAGTCTAATTTAAAGGGAAATAAGAGCCTCCACGCAGCCTTTTGTGTTCCTTTAGCTGGATCACTTTACAGTTGTACCTTTAGATCGACTGACACACTTCCTGTGCAGGCACAGTGAGAAAGGCTCAGCTGAGAAGCAAGGAACTTCAACACAAGAAATGCTGGTTCCAGGAGAGCTCCTGAGGTGGAGTGTGGATTGCAGAAGGGAATAAGGGGGCAGCTGGGCTCTTTCCCCTCTCGTGGTTAGGACTGTGGTCATCACCCCGTTTGCATTGCTCTCTGCTTCCCTGCTCGGCTCGTTTACGCTAACGAACATCATCCCCTTGAGCCTGCACAAAGCTGGGCTGCGTGGGGCTTTGCTTGTTCAGCAGCTGATGAGGAAGGGGGAAGGCAGACACTGGAGAGCTACTGGTTACACTGGGCTGTTGGAGGAGCAGCACCAAGGAAACCTCCAGCTATCAGGCTCCGTGCTTCTGATCCAGTGTTGTTCCTAGAGCAGTGTGTGGGTGTGAACAGAGATTGCCTTGGCAGCAGCCTGGGGATAACCAGGGTGACCCCATGTGCAAACCCAGCTTCCCTTTCTGCTTTCAGGGATCGTTATGTTTGATCCTATGATTCCTGCAGACAGAACCCTGATTCCTTCGCCACCGCCTCGTCCCAAAAACCCGGTGTTTGATGATGAGGAGAAATCCAAGGTACACTGAAGGCTTGTGTTGCACTCACTAATGAAAAGTGATTGTTCAATGCGTGTTAGGAAGTGAAGTGTGCAAACCTGACTTTTGTTTTGGGCTGGCAGTGTGTGCTTGGCACAGAGCTCATTGCTTTGTCCACCTCCCTAACCTGTAGTCCCAGCCTTGGGACTGCTCCTGGTTACAGGGCTGTCCTGCTGCAGCACTGGAAGGCAGAGAACGTTTCACACATGAGGCTAAAAATGATGTATGGGGGGAGCAATTATCTTAGGTCAGAAGTCTGAGATTTCACAGATACGTCCTGTGTAAAATAATAACCCCTAACAGACTCAGCAGTGGGCTGTGTCTCTCTTTTCCCCTGGATTGTCTGCTTGGCTTCCCTTTGCCAAACGGTCCTTGTGTGTTTCCTCTTCTCCCCTTGCAGCTTCTGGCCAAGCTGCTGAAAAGCAAAAACCCAGATGACTTGCAAGAGGCCAACAAACTCATAAAATCCATGGTGAAAGAGGTAAGGGCTGGTCCCAGCAGCAAACCTGCTGTGTGGGTTTGGGCAGTTTGCCTCCAGAGTGGTGGAGAGCTTCAGGGTGGTGTGAACGACAGTGCCTGGGGTTTGAGGAGTGTTGTGTCAGTGCGTTCCTTAGGTGAGGAACAGGACTGACCATTAGTGACAGCCAAGCTTTTAATGGTTTAATAGTACTGCTAACTTGCTCCAGTCCCCGTGCTCAGCAGTGTGAAGGGTCCCTTCTGGTGACTCAGTAGAGCTCTGGATGACATGAATATGTTGAAGTTTTGACTCCAGCTCACACCTGGGAGATGTTTGTATCACAAAAATGCCTACAGCTGCTGTCCCTGATCTAGGACAGGGCGAGAAGGGCTGAGGATCGAGAGCCCCTTGCTGTGATTAACTGCATTCTCATCCCTGGGGGTGGTGTTCCACGGAGAGGTGCGGTGGGAGCATCGCGGTGCCGCCCCTGGGTGCTGAGGGCTGAGCAGTGGGGCCGAGTCTGCTCACACACAGGCTTCACGGAGACACCTTCCTGTTGGTGGAGCTGAGGTGCATCCACCCACGGCATCTTACAATCCCCGAGTCCAGGAAACGACTCACTGTGTTTGTGGCAAACACCAGGAGAGCCTGGAGACTGGAGGATGTGGAGATCACTGCTGTGTTCCCACTGGAGCTCCTCCTGCACCCTCAGTGGGAATCTCCAGCCAGAGATGGGTGGACGCTTTCTACCAGAGAGCACTTGTTGTTCCTAGTGAAGATTTTGCTTCAAACCCATCTTTTCCATAAAATGACATCAGGTGACCCAAAAGAAAGTCTTCTGAAAAGGCTGGACAGGAACTTTTGGGAGCTTTTCTGTTTTCAGTGGTATAATTACACATTAAGGGCTGCTTAATGAGACTTTTTGGAAATAGGAAGGTTTTTATTTTCAGAATGGCTGTAAAAAGACAATAAAATAGCCAAGTTTCATATGAATGGAGAGTTTGGGGGTTTCTTTCTGGCTTAATCTTAAATAGACATTTCCTGGCATAACTTAAGATAATATCTACTGCTGGGGGCCTTCACAGGGAAACTCCATTTCCTGTCTGTGTTTTCCACCCTGAAGGATGAAGCTCGGATTCAGAAGGTGACCAAACGCATGCACACGCTGGAGGAGGTGAACAACAACGTGAAGCTGCTGAACGAGATGTTGATTCATTACAGCAAAGAGGACTCGTCAGAGGCCGATCGGGAGCTCATGAAGGTGGGTCTGAGCGGCTCCTTCTTCCCAGAAATCCTGCAGTCAGCCCTTTCTTCTTAGATTGGGCTTTTTGCAGAGACTGACAAACGCTGCAGTGAAGTGGAGAGCAATGGTGGGAAATGGGGAGAAAGAAAATAATGGTGGTTTTGGCTCCTTTACCAAGAGCCTCAGTGTCTCACAAGGACAGTTGGCTATGGCTCAGTGTGCCAGAGCCAAGGAGCTGTGCTTTGTGACCGTTGCTCCTGTCGGGACACACGGGTTGCAGATAACAACTGTTCCTCCCAGCACTGTGGGTGGTTGAAGTACAGGCTGAGCGGGACAGAAAATACACCCTGCCCTTCAGAGGAGGAGCTTTAGCTGGTGTTAAAAGGTTGGGAGAACACCAAGGAGGTAAATGAACAGCAGAGGAGGTTGGATGGGCCCAGGGTTATACCTCATATGATTAAAAAAGTTCAACGGACTTGTGTTTAACAGCAACTCCTGGAATGGTGCAAAGAACCTTAAGAAACTGGTTTGTTGCTGTGAAACATCTCCTTGCCCCGTTCTGTGTGGTCGCAGCTCTGAGCAGAGGTTGCAGCAGAACTGCAGCCCAGTTCTGCTCTTCTGGGGCTCTCAGGGACTCCTGTGGCAGAGAAGGAGCCGTGAGGGCTGGGCAGGGGGGACTGAGCGAGGCTGCAGGTGCTGTTTGGACTCCCAGGGAACGTAACGCGCTGCGGCCCGGTTGGGGCAGGGGCTTGGCTGTCCTCCCACGCTGCCGTGCTTGGCACAGGGAGACTGTTTTCCTTATTCCGGGCTTTCCAGCAGCTGGAACTGCTGAGAGGGGCTCCTGGCTGACAGATGCCTTTGTCCTGCCCTCTCCCCCCAGGAGCTCTGTGAGCGCTGCGAGGCCAAGCGGCGGACACTGTTCAAGCTGGCGAGCGAGACGGAGGATAACGACAGCAGCTTGGGTAAGCGGAGCCCCCTGCTCCTTTCTTGGTTGCTGTTGTGGCCCTGACTGTGCGAGAGTTCTGCAGGGAATGGCTCCTGCAAAGACACCTCTTTGCTCTGAGCAGGGGCTGGAAGAGCAGATCTTTGCTTCTTTGTGCTTGTCAGTTAAATTCAGGCCAGGACTTGGGGCAGAGTTGGTGGTCAGGGAGGGTGGGGGTGACTGCTGTTTGGAAGGGGAAGGGAATTTCTGTGGGGAGAAAGCCTTGGGCTCATTCTTTCATCATTCCTGTAACATCCATGGGCTAGGGAGGTCGGGGTTAGCTTAGGGAAGCGCAGCGCAGACAGGGGGTGATGGAGCTTACAGCCAGGTCACTGGGGTTTTTCTTGCTGACGGTTTATTGATAACTGAGAGCGCTCGGCAGCACTGGGGGCAGGGGCTGCTCCAGTCTGAGAGGCCCTTTTTGTCTCCCACACGCAGGGGATATCCTGCAGGCCAGCGACAATCTATCCCGTGTGATAAATTCCTATAAAAAGATAATCGAGGGGCAGGTGATCAATGGTGAAGTGGATCTGCCCGTGGTGCCTGCGGTGGAAGGTGAGTTTCTGGGGAGCCAACGGCAATTCCGAGTCCTTTGGATGGGGTTTCCTATGAATTATGGTGGAATAGGTGGTCCTGGTGGCAGCAGTTTGGGAATCAGGGTGACGAGGCAGCTCCTGAGCAGCTGACAGAGAGTGCTGGTCGTGAGCAGCAGCGCTGCAGCTTTGCATTGCCCGTTGCGCGTTCCGTGTTGTTGACACCTTTGACAACATCAGTGGCAATCCTGCACCTGACAGGTTGTGGGGCTGGAAATTCTCATGCAGTTTCCTTTCCACATTTGTCCTGTTTCTTAATGGCAAAGTGGACAATTTTACCAAAGGACAACAGCAGGAGAGTGGGAACCAGGCAAGGGGTCCTGGCTTGGCCAGCAATTCCATTTCTGAATTATGGCAAATCTCCCACTTTACAATTCAGTTTCACAATTGAAAGCTCTGGATGTATGTGGGGGGCAGAATTATCATTTGGGAGGCACGCACACGTTTTCCTACCTGGAGAGCAGCAGAGGAACGTGTAATGCTGCCTGATAGAGGGACAGGGCTGTCCTGAGCATGAAGGGAATTCTAGATCCAGGCAGTAAGAATTTTCCTAGGTCTGGCAGCCTTTGTAATCCTGAAGGATCTCCCAAAGCCTCATCTGAACTCCAAGGATTTTGAAAAGACTACAAATGGTGCTACAAGAAGCAGGAGCAGTGGTTGGAGCAGATGTTGCTTTTTGGGTTTCCCAAGACCTTGGGTTGATTTGAGTGGCTTGTGGGCAGCAGACGGTTGGGAGGAAAGCACGTGGGATTATTCTGTTGAAGAGCCATGGTTCAGTGAGGGTCTGTGTGGTCTAAACCATCGCCCTGATTTCTTCTGTGCATTGGGTTTGCTCTGAGCCTTTGCCTTCTCTCCTAGCTGTGCTCTCCTGTGCTGCAGGGAGGGAGCCCACGACTCATCTCAACACCCTCATCGACCTCGCGGGACCGGACGTGCCCAGCGCCCCTCCGGCAGCCCCAGCCCCGGCAGAGATCCCGGTCCTGCCGCCCCCTCCCCAGGCCCTGGCGCCACTGCGGAGCGGCTCCAGCAGCCACGGGGAGGCCGCACAGCAGAGCAACACAAGCAGCTCGCTCTCCTTGCTGGACGAGGAGCTCCTCTGCCTGGGTGAGGGCCCAAGCGAGGGCAGGCACCCACTGCTCCATGCCTTCAGGGTGAGGGCTGGCGAGGCCAAAGGGAGCACGAGATGCCTTTGGGTCCTGGAGAGGTCCAGGGGACCCTGCCTTGCACCACCCCTGTGCAAGACCTGGTCACTGAGTCACAATTACAAACTCTGCTCTCCCCAGAGCAGGCTGGGAGTGAAATAACAGCTGGGTGTGGTTGCAGCCGGATCCCTGTGGGTGCTGGACACGGGCTGTGTTTGGTACAGGTTTCACCTCTGACAGGCTGAGAGAGCTGGGGTTGTTCAGAAAAGAAGACTCTGGGGACACCTCGGAGCAGCTTCCAGTACTGAGAAGGGGGCTGAGTGAAGTCATTTGGGGGTACTGAAGCCACTGCCAAGGAGTGACACCTCACTCACTTTCTCCTCCAGTCACCTACCTGTTACTTTTCCTTTCAGGCCTGAACGACCCAGCCCCTACAGCAGCGAAAGAGGCGCCAGAGAACAACCAGTGGAGCATGTTTGAGGTACAGAGGAGGGTCCTGGGATTGGCAGAGGTCTTGGGCCATGGAGAAATTTGTGATCACACAGACAGAGATCTGTCCTCTCTTCCAGAATGACCAGCTGGACCTGGATTTCTTTAATCCGAAGGTGATGACTGTTGCTGGCAACCCTGCAGGGAAGCCTCTTCTCCATCACACGTCACAGACCCCCTGTGGGACATCAATGACGCTGCCTGCGGCTTTCACAGCCTCTCAGACCACTCCCAGCATCCCAGCACCAAACTCGGCTCCCTTTGTGTTCTCTGCTGCCCCAGCAGGGCCTTCCAGGACTATTCCAGCTGCTCCTGGGTACTTCAGCTCACCTGTGGGGAACAGCGTGTGTCACGGAGTGGATGCGCTGGGACAACTCCTCGAGGAAGCCAAAGGGTAACTAAAAGTCCTGGACTTTGTGTCCATCAGTTGTGAAGCTTCGGGTTCAGGGGTAGAACCCAGCTCTCTGGTTTGGTAGGAAGGGGTGGTTGGGATATTTCTCAGAGGGTTTCAGCTCACGTGGTCCCACCTCTGGCAGGAAGGGCGGGCACTGCTGGGCAGAGCGCAGCCGCTGGGCTCTAGCCTGACACAGGTGTGCGTTGTGGAGCTGATCAGGCTGCTGAGGTGGAGAGGCCTTTCCCAAGGTGGGACTCTGCTTTCTTCTTGACTTGGAGAAGCGATGCCTGACCCTACATCCACCACTCTCCGAGTAGTTCTCCTTACACGAGACCATAAAGAGTCCCAGACTCCGCCCTGACCTGAGGCCGCTGCTTTCTCCTCACATCTGCCGTTACCTCTGTGTTTGGGATGAAATTCCTGCTGCCTTCAGCTCAACGTTCCCCTTGTTCTCTCTTTGCAGGACAGCCACCCAGGGCATGGTGACACCCTCGGCGTTCCCTGGGGTTACTTTGCCAGCTGCTGTCACCTCTGCCCCGTTAGTGGCACCTGCAGGGCTGGCAGCCGCCGCCCCAGGAGCCCCGCCGGGCCCTTTCCCAGGCAGCTGCCCCTCTGGCTCAGGAAGTCCCCTCTTCCAGTCTGCGTCTTTCCAGCAGCCAGGCAGCCCCATGAAGGCACCTGAAATTTCCTTGGCCAATGTCCACGTTCCCTTGGAGTCCATTAAGCCCAGTAAGTATCTCGGGTTCTTTACCTTTCTCTTGAGTTTTTTTAAAAGCAGAGCTTCTTGACGAAGCTTGGGAAGCAGAGAGAAAGGCCAAACGCATCTCCTGAGGCTGCCACAGCACAAACATGCGTCCTCTGCCCTCTCTCCGCCGCAGGCAGTGCCCTCCCAGTGACCGCCTACGACAAGAGCGGCTTCCGAATCCTCTTGCACTTCGCCAGGGAGTGCCCGCCAGGACGCTCGGACGTGCTGGTCGTGGTGGTCTCGATGCTGAACACGGCGCCGCTGCCCGTGAGGAACATCGTGCTGCAGGCGGCTGTGCCCAAGGTAGGGACGTGGGGCCCAGGGAGGCCTCGGCGGGGACCCGGGGGCCTGGGGCAGCCTGGCTGTGCCTTCCTCGACACTGCGCTCGGCCAGAACACAAGGGGTTGTTGGGAGGCAGAAAGCAGTGAACAGGGCAAGGCGAGAAGGGCAGGTGGTTCTGCTTTTCCTGCTATCCAATCCAATCCAGCCGAGTCTGTGCTGTCTGAGCCACCTCCATGAACAAGGACAGGACTGTCACGTGGATGGAGCTGCCCTTGAGGTCTTTGGGAATCAGAATTTCTAAAAGACATCCTAAATGTGACAATACGTTCCATTCTGCTCTCCTGGCACGGGGTAACTTTGGGTGGCCAGCTTGTGTTCTGACAGCTGGCCTGGTTCCCCTGCCTGCCATCCAGAAGGTGTCACATCAAAACCTCTGTGACAGGAGGACTCAGCTGAGGAGGGGGTGGTGGTCTTCACCTGACCGGTGCTTTTGCTCATCAGTCTGCCTGTTCCTGTCATGTTGTGCAAGTGGGGCTGGCTCCTCTTCCTTCATCCTCACATGTGGATTGATTCTCCTCAGTTTGGATGCGTGCTCTTATCTCCCCAGCATCATTCATTGTCCCCAAGGCAGGAGACAATCCCTGAGGTTCTGCTTTCTTTTCCATTTGCAGTCCATGAAGGTGAAGTTACAGCCACCCTCTGGCACCGAGCTGTCTCCCTTCAATCCCATCCAGCCACCCGCTGCCATCACCCAGGTCATGCTTCTGGCAAACCCCACGAAGGTGAGGGGGGTGGTTTATCCTGTCCTCATTGGGCAGATTTGATGTAAGCTGAGCTCTAGAGAGGGGCTGGGATGAAGGTTTGAGATAGAGTCACAGAACCACAGAATGGTTTGGGCTGGAATAGACCTCAAAGCCCATCCAGTTTCACCCCAAGGACACCTCCCAGCGGATCAGGGGGCTCCAAGCCCCATCCAACCTGGCCTTGAACACCTCCAGGGATGGGGCAGCCACCACTTCTCTGGGCAACCTGGGCCAGGGCCTCCTCACCCTCATTGTGAGGAATTTCTTGCCCTCGCTGCATAATGGTGGTGTTTCAGTTCAGGGCTCGAGGGAAGCTGCACGTGGTCTCGTCCCCAACAGACTCTCAGCAAGAAAGGGTTGAGAGGGACCTGGAGGACCTGTACGTTTCTCCCAACAAAGGGCGAGGGTTGTGTAGGGCTCAGCGTTAAAGGGCAGCGGTCGGGGCTGCGTTGGGAGCTCATCTGACTCTCGAGTGCCCTGGAAGTGCCTGGCTTTGGGGGTAACGAGATTGGGGTCAAATGAGCCGGCGCTGGCAGTGGCCTGACAGACCTGAACTGGCAGGAGGCTCATGCTCTCCAGCTGCACCAGTGAGGTTCTGCTCTGTTCTCACGTTGCTCTGGGTTTGTCTCTCTGCAGGAGAAGGTGCGGCTGAGGTACAGACTGAGCTTCACTCTGGGGGAGCAGCCCCACACAGAGGTTGGCGAAGTGGACCAGTTCCCCCCAGTAGAGCAGTGGGGGAACCTATGACCTCGGGACACCGCCAGAGACTCTGGGACAGGAGCAGGGAAGGATCCCACAGGACTGGCAGGGCCGCGGGGAGGGACACACACGCAGTCACTGGTGATGTTCAGCTTTGTTTACATGTCCTGACCACTCTGCTTTAGCTTTAGTCCGGAATGTTTCACCCCGCGGTGAGGGGTCTTGGGACACTGATGCCAAGCGTGGACTGAAAGGGGCACTGCTGGCTGCTTCTATCCTGACCTCCCGGTGGGTCTGGTTCTCTCTTCCACTCTGGTAAACTTGAAGTTCCTGTGTTGCGAGGGGACTCAGCCAGCTCGTCCTGAGCCGCCGCCTGGAGATTCCTGCAGGGGTGATGACGCCACCGGGAGCTTCCTCAGCGCAGAGCCCTCCTTCCGCACACCCCTCGCCGGTGCCGGGGGCCCCTCCGCATGCTGAGCAGCAACGCCGGCTCCGGCAGGGAATGCTGTGGTTTTTTTACACTGAAATGGCACCCAGCTCCCCCACCCCTCCGCTCACCGTTCCCAAGGGCCGATGTACGCAGGCCCTGCGCTCCGTTCTGCTGCTGCTGTGTTCATGTCCCACCGCCGGCCGCCTCCCTCCTGGACCCGTGTGGGGCAGCCGGGGCTGGGTTTTCTCTGCAAATGGTGACACCGGTTCCGTTACTGCCTTCGTTGCATCCCGTGGCGTGGGGAGAAGAGGAGCTGTGTGGAGGAGGTGAGCGGGGCCCAGAGGAGTGCTCAGTGAGGCAGCGCCCGGGGTCAGGAGTGTCTTTGCAATCAGATCCGGTGCAGTGACTGGATCCAGGGGTGAGGAGAGGCCTCTCGTGTCCCCTCCTGCCCACAGTGTTACTGCTGTAGTTGGACACTGTTTTATTGAGTTGAATGCACTGAAAGAGATGTAAATAATAGACCTGTAGGATCTCTAAATAGGAACCACAGG
Source organism: Dromococcyx pavoninus (assembly GCA_033558185.1). Taxonomy (NCBI): domain Eukaryota; kingdom Metazoa; phylum Chordata; class Aves; order Cuculiformes; family Neomorphidae; genus Dromococcyx; species Dromococcyx pavoninus. Next base: position 14,973 of record JAUMJL010001949.1, read on the forward strand.
CAGCAAGAGGAGGCTCTGCTGGGCTGTGGGGACACGTGTGCTGGGTTTCGCTGTCTGCTGTATAAAGTGGCCAAGTGCAGTCGTCTCCAACAAGGGGATGGCAGTGGTGCTGGGGAGCAGTGTTCTGTGGTAGCGGGGCCAGAGCCAACCCCTCCAGCTGCAGCCACACAGAAACCAGGATTCGATCCCTTGAGCTTGGCTCCAACTCCCCTTTCCTTCCCCTCTCAAGAAGTGCCCCGGCTTGGAGTCCGCTCTGTGCTAATGGGGTTCGAACGCCCATGGGCAGCAGTGCAGCCCCGGCCCGGGCGCAGCGTTCCTGGCAGCCGCTCTGCCCTGCTCGGAGCGGGAACCGCCAGCTCAGCCCTGCAGGGTCAGGGGGAGCAGAGCTCTGCCTGCTGCTGTGAGAGCCCTCCTGAGAGAGCACTGCTGCAATCGCAGCGTCTGCAGGAGCCATCACTGCGAATGGAGCTCAGCGTTACTTGGAGCTGAGGTTCCTGTACTGTGTTGCAAAGTGAAAATCACCAGAGTTGGAAACCTCGTCCTGTCCAAGGGTCTGAGGTCGTGGGTGGGGGCTGCAGGCAGTGCAGAGGCCCTAGAGGTAGAATTGAGGCTTGGCCGAGGCAGGTGCTGTTGGTGGCTGAAGCTCACTGAGGCCCCATCCCCGCCTGCTCCCTGGCACAGAAAGGTGCAGAGGGACAGCTGCACTGTGTGGATCCTCAGAGAGTGGTTTGGACTGGCTGGACTGGGACAGGACAAGGAAGGGATTCCTTCTGGCCAGCACTTGGGCCGCAGCAGGCACAGGGTGCTGTGAGGTGACGCCTGGGTGTGACTCTCGCTGAGACACAGTGGCAGTTGGAGAGCATTGGTGCTTTCCTGGGAATGGCTTTGTTCTCTGTGCGGGGCAGAGCGCTGCACAGCCACCGGGAAGGAGGCCACAGTCCTGCTGTGTGGAAACGCAGCCTTAAATGCTCTGGAAATCAAACTCTGAATGTTCCTTGTCTGCAGGGCGAGGTTCCTGCTTCCCCCAGCCCTGACTGTATCCAGCTGAATCGCGTTTGTTCTGCATGTTCAATAAATGGTTTCCCTACCTGGGTCTGTGGATGCCCCTCACTGACGACTGCGCAGGTCCTGGGAATCCGAAACTCAGCCCGGCAGCTCAGGGCGATCCAAACAAAGTGAAAATGGAGCAGCAGGTGCTGTTTTCTAAAGCCCCAGTGGCTTAAGGTGGGTGTAATTCCAGCTCCGGGCAGGGGAGGTAAAGCAGCTGTGAAGGGCAGGGTCGTGGTCGCGTTCGCTGTGCCAGGCGCAGGCGGAGCAGCCTCAGCGCTTGGTGCAGCTCCTTTGGGAAAGCTGCACTTACATTTTTTTAAGGTTACCTTTGTGGAAGACAAGAACGAATCCAGCAATGTGCAAAACAGGGTGTTTACTCTTAGAAAAGTGGTCAGGTTTATGTACAGTGAGCCCCGGGGAGGAGCAAAATCCCACTCTGCCCTCCTCAGGACCCCTCCAACGTGCCTTCTTTGACGATCACTCGCGCCAGGTTCCGTGCAAGAGCCAGGCGCAGCATTTCCACTTTCATGGTCTCCACGTCATCATCCTGAAAGGGAGCAGGGTTTGGGTCAGCGGCTCCAGACAGCAAGGAGCTAGTAGGAGGTTCTCCTGGGCTTTGGAAAGCGAGGGTGCAGGTCACTAAGAGGGAGAGGACCTGGATATTTACTGGTCATAGGGACCTCCCTGAGGAGCAAAAGCTCCGTTCCCTACTTCAGACCAAGGCAGGGCAGCTCTGCCCAGGCTCTTCTTTCTCTGGCAGCTGCAGGGTTTTGTGTGGGGAGCCAACGGAATGCTCTTACATGGCAGCATCTCAGCTTTTCACTGCCTTTGTAATTTGCAATGATTTATCTTGGAAAACCATCACAGTCCAGTCTAAATCAGCAAAACCGCATGGAGTGGAAGTGCTCCTGTGCCAGTTTGGCCTGTATTGAATCTCTGGGGGATGCCTGGCAGTTAAAAATCAGCCTGGGTAACTCGGCCTCTCCTGATTTTCTGCCCCCATGCAGGAAAAGAACTTCAGAGTTTGCTTTCCTCAGCCCTCCCCCAGCCCCACTGATCCCTTAGCCAGGGGTCCACAAACCAGGAGCTACCTGGCATTTCTGATCCGCCTTCCCGGCCGTCAGGTCCTCCAGGCACCGCATCAGGTCATACGTCTGCTCTGCTGAGAAGATGATCTGGGGAAATAGATGGATTTACTGACAATGGCCAAGTTTAAGGACATGACAGTCTTGAGAAGATAACTGAGAGGAGGAGAATGCTCCATTCCAGCCCTTTAAATCCCAGGACTGGAGGATAATTTGGGCTGGAAGTGAATCTGGGAGGTCTCTGGTGCCACCTCCCGCACAAAGCAGGGCCAGCTGTGAGGTCAGAGCAAGAGCTCTGGCCTGCATCCAGCCCCGGGTCTGTAATTACTGAGCTGCTATTTGCCTGATGGGTCTTAAAGCCAAAATTCCGCTTGGCAGAAGGAAGCGCCCTAAGAAACCTTTGAGCGCCAGAGGAATTGGATGCTGTGGACTCTTGGATCATCCACACGTATGTATTCCACTGCAGTTCTCTGAGAGCAGGGAACCAACCAGCTGAGGTTGATTACCCCCTCCTGGGTGCTCTGTGCTCTCCCTGCACACTCGGGAGCTGTGCAGTTCCGGGGCTGCCCCCAACAGTCCTTCAGCACTGGCAGTGCCGGAGGGGAACAAGGGGGTCACGATGTCTCCTTGTCAGGAGGGAAGGGGTGGGGGGACTCCTCGTGCCCGCACCAGCGCGCTCACCTCCTTCTGCTCGAGCAGGGGAAGGGCGTCTGTCAGTAGGGTCATCCAGAAGGAGCAGGGCGCGATGTGAGCTGTCATCAGCAGCAGCAGCAGCCGGGCCGCCTCCGAGAAGCGCTTCTCCCCATAGAGCCGGTGGAACTCCCGGTACTTCCCTGCACGGGTGGGGAGGGGTGAAGGCGGCAGCTCTTGGGTTGGTCCCTGGTAGAACCAACCCCCCTGAAATGGGTCCCCAGAGCAGCAGAGTCTGGGGAATGGGATCTTGTGCACCAGGAGCTGTTAAAGGTGGCAGCCAGAACCCACCACTGCTCTCGGTGGGGTTCCCTGTCTGACCAGCCCACTCACTACCCAGCACAGAAGAGCAGTAGCTCCAGGGCTTTAGAGAGCCTGGGGGCATCCAGGAGACCAGGAGTGGGAAGGGAGAGGTGGGGCCGAGTGTCCTCTCTGGTACCATAGTAGGAGGCCTGAAAGGCTTCGTTGTCCTCCTGCTCGTTTAAATGGAAACAGAGATCTCTGTCGATGGGGGAAGTTCTGCTTTGGCTAAGAACGGGTGAGATGGATGCCCAGCAGGGGTGGACAGGCTGGCAATGAGGGGTGGGTTCTGTTGTGTGGTTTTGGCTGTATCCACTGAACTGTCCAAACCCTGCAGGTAATGCTCCCCGTTCTGACGCGTTGGGATGCGAAGGGGACACGCTGCAGCCCCTGCACCGCCATCCGGCCCGGCTGGTGTGGGGGGTGAGCCCGAGGCTAGCGGCTGAGCCAGCAGAAGGGGGGATGCTGGGAGGACTGTGTCGATTTGTAACATTATCACGTTGTCAAAAGAACTTAACCCGGTGGGTTACTCTTCCAAGGAGGACCCCGCAGGTGTCCCAGGTGGTGGTGGTGATGTTTCAGAGTCTCTCTAGGTAGAGATGCAGTCTGGGGAGGGGCTAAGACAGGGGAAGCCTGCAAGTGTCAGGGTTCAAACCTGCCCTGCGCAACGCGGTGCAGAACAGGGGCCCGGCTGTGAGCACAACTCAGGCAGCCTCCTGGCAGCAAGCAGGCTGCACCCCAAATCACCTTCCATCACTAAAGCAGGTGCAGTCAGATGGAGGGAAAGAAAGCCAAAGAATTCCATGGAGTTACCAGAATGAGTACCGTAGCCCCTCTTACCGAGGAACGTCAGCCGGTCACTGAGCAGCATGGACGGCCCCAGGTTATCGATGAGGTCCAGGTCCGAGAAGCAGCCCCTCTCGCAATAGTCCTTGAGGAACCTAGGGAGGAAGTGACACATGAAGGCTTAGGTGGTCAAGGGACAGGTAATGGCAGCCCAGCCCTTGGCAGAGCGGCCGCACCATTCCCACAGCCCAGAGCTCCTGACTCCCGCTCACCGATCTGAGATCAGCGTCGCAAAAGCCGCGTCCTTAGCTCTGATGCTCCAGGACAGGGCAGAGCCCAAGCGATTGTTCCGCAGAGCTTTCATGGCCATGATCTTACAGATGCTGCGGACTTAGGAGAAAACACAGCAGAGGGGAGGAATTTGTTTCAGCAGCCTCACTTGCATCAGTACAAAGCAGTGAGCTTGAAGAGTCGGCCACCTTGTTCGTGCATCTGTCTCTGCTCACAGATCCTCAGCACCTTGAGGGCCTTCTGCTCCGTGCTCAGGGGTATCCGCTCGATGTGGAGCTCCAAATAGACCCGTCCGTATTCTGGGCAGTGGTCAAAGTAATCGACCGCCAGCTGCCACAGGCTGAGAGAGGAAAGAAAAGCATCAGCCATTCCAGCCACATGGATCTTAAAGAAGCACAACAGTACAGCCACAAGGAGGACCTGAGCCTGCATTAGTAACAGCTCTGATCAGCTCAGTATTTAGACCTAAAATGCTTTTACTTTCTACCCAATGCCAGCTGAGCTCCCGACAGTGGCTCTGTAAGCTTTGCCTTTTCACTCTGTTAACGTGTCGTTAGTGCTGTGGCTGCCTTGATGTTAGTCTGTCCTGAGTTAAACAACACTGCTACCTGTGATGGGAGAAGAGTCCCGAGGCGTACTCCAGCAGAAGGAATTCACGCATGTTTGAACCGAAACTGGGAGGCAGAGAGAAAAGAAACAGGTGTTGTTATTTGCACCTCATTGGAACAACCTGCTGACTCTATTTCACTTCAATTTCTGCAGCGTGTTTTCTTGTGGGCTGTCATAAGGTATCTCAGGCTGCAGCATGGTCAGCCTTCTCCCTGGGGAGACCATTCAAGAATTTACAGCACTCAGTGAATATAACTCAGAGAAAGTGCTTTAGAAAGTGAAACTGGAAGGGAACTGAGGCAGCAAACTCAAGTGCTCAAATTTATTCAGAACATAAGTACAGAAACTCTTTGTGGATGAGTTTCTCACTTTTCCAAATGATCACAAACATCTGGGCTTTGAATCTACTTCAGATAAAACTGTATTTAAAAGAAATCCCAACGGTGTGCGGAGGCGCCATGGAACAGCACATCAAACCCATCAGGTCAGCAATAGCTGCTGCTTCTCTGAACACCCGGGCTGCCTGCACCTTGAGAGGCACCTGCAGCACCTCGGCTCTGCATGTGCCCAAGATGCTCCTTTCCATCCCAAACCCACAGGCTGCTCTGTCATCCGTGCTGCTGGGTATCTGGATCCTCGGTGCCGGTAAATACTTACTAGAGATTGTGAGACTGCAGGAGTTTACAGTGATCCAGCAGGTCTGTCAGGTGAGCCACGAACCACCAGTTGCTCAAGGCAATGCTGGATTTGAAGGAAGCAAGAGAAAGGAAAATCTGAGCCTGCCACTGCCAAGGAACACGTCAGGTTCTCCACAGGCAATTCTTCCCAGTGCAGCAGCTGTATTACAGTGAAACCTCTGGCTGCAACACCCCAGGCCTAATGGGGTACTTTTAACTGCTGCCTGCTTCAACATTCTCACCGGATTCCTTGGGAGGATGATCTGGGGGCTGGACCCACATCCTCTACCCCAAAGGCTACTGCAGTGAATGCACAGAATTGAAAACCTGAAAACTCAACCTGCATTCCTTGATCACTTGATGCATCTCAAATTCAAAGGCTGCCATTAAAATGGTGTCCAGAGGCTCAGGGCTGCTTTCTCCACCCAGGAACAGGTCCATACTAGACTGTGGAATGAGATTACAAGACATGATAAATGCAGGAGCTGTGGGATGGTAAAAGGAAGACATCTGTTTGGATGCAGCAGCCTTGTTTAGGTTATTTTATGGGAAATAACATGTCAGAGACTGAAGGCAAAAAAAAAAAAGACTTTTCCTTATTTTAACGGGAACGGGGAAAACAATTGGCAGGAACAAGCCTGGTAACATCAGACACTGCAGAGACCAGGTCTTCACAATTATCTGTCCACTGTTCCTCAGGCCACTCTCAAATTATAGGAAACACCTTACAGGTAGCAGTTGCTGTGAGGTGGGAACTCTCCCCAGGTCCTCTAAGGGCAGTAACCCTGGTCTGCATGAAACGGTGGGGAACGCAAAAATAACTCCATCTCATGCCTGTGCATAAAAGTGCAGCTCCATCGGCTTCACCGTCGGGTGGCAATACAGGAGCCGGGTAACCAGGAAGTGGTACCACGTTGTCATCAGTTCCTTTTTCTCCAGCATGGCACCCAGGTCTCCCTGCAGGATCTATTGGGGGAAAACAGAAGAGGAGTTCTGCAAATCCAACTACGGACAGAGCTGCGCTGTAACCGTCCAGGGGTGTTACTGCTGTCTGGCAAAGCTGAGCATCTAATCAAAATGCAATAACAAAGGACAAAGGTCCTCCTCAGAGTCCAGCTTCCTATCAGCCTTCTGGCCCTGGGCACAGAGAGAAAACAATGCGCCCAGCCTTGCCCCGGCTGCTGCAGAACAAAGAGCTCTCCAGAAGGCTGGCGGAAATCTCCTGATTCAATGGACAGACCAGCCAGGATATCGGAGTCACTCGTGGCTACACAGGGCTCCTGAAATTCACAAGGATGGATCCAGTGCTTGCCCACAGCCTCCTTCCTTCCCAGCAAAACCACACCTTGCAGATGGATTCCATGTGGGAATTGGAGGCGAAAGTTCCATCCTGGAGATACCGCCGACACTCCTCCAGCCAGTGCTGCCGTTTGAGCTCCATCTCGGTCAGAGTCTGCGTGTTGCCAAGCTGAGCAGAGGGAAGAGAGGAGCACAAAGAGGGAAGAGAGGAGCACAAAGGGAACACCAGGTCAGCTCACAGAGGCGCCGGGGCTGAACTCAGTCATTTAGGCTAAAAAGCCAACAAATTTCAAATGCAGCTGTAGGACAACAAGTGTCTTATTCTGCCCACCAAGGCAAAGGAGAGCCCATGAGAGGTCACAGTGAGGCAACTGCAATCTCTCCTCCACGGGGACACCACTGCCACAGAGGGAAACGCTTCAGGGAACATTGTGTGCAGGGCAACAGTTCTCAACAGGAACTGTTTCAGACAACTGGGTAACATCTGCTGCAAAAATGGTCTTTCTAACTATGTAATTTTGTCATCTCACAGGTTTTTGCCTGTATGGTTGGGTCTCTGTGGCAATTCAAGAACACAAGTGTTGTGGCTGTAAGGGATTAAGAGGGAGGTGTTTTAATGGTCAACAGGCAGTGATGTTATGGGAGTTGCATCAGAGAGGAATCAGACTGGGCCAATTCCTTCATCCCTCTTCTCATTTTTCTCAGTGGAACTGCATGAAAAAGAAAAACATTCTATACATACACTGGGCAATGGCATCTTCTTCATCAAGTCATCCAGGATCCTGTACATGTTCACCGACGAGGGATTGGCACTGGCTTCCTTGGAGAGCAAGTGCCGCGCTTCAGCCATTCGGCCTTGCAGCACGAAGATGTCGACCTGCAGAGAACACCCTCTGTGAGCATTGCAGCACGGCTGCCAGCACCCAGCCAGAAGCAGCAGCGGGCACTTCAACATGTGGCTTAGGCACCTGAAGTGGAGCTCAAGTGCTTAAACTGCAGGCCCTGCTAATCCCAATACACAGTATAAGTCCTGTGTGGATCTTGGAAGTGAAAGGATTGGGATGGGAATGAGGGGCAGGATGATCAGAATGGCTTTGTCTGAAAAGTGGCACACTCAGCAGTGCCCGAGGTATCAGGGATGGAGTCTGGTGCTTAGCAGGGAGGAGGAAGGCAGAACACATGGGTGTGACTCCAAGAGTCCCATAGGTGACCACACTCACCACATTCCAGAAGAGCTCGTGCTTCGATGGGTTTTCACTGCTCAGAACCTCACGGACCATGTTGTCCACATCGCAGACATGAAGTCGAACCCAGTCAAGGAGGCGGAGCAGAAGGGGACCAGCTTTGGGCAGAGAAGGTTTCAGTCTGTTGGTTCCCAAACTGTTATTTGTCACACTGCTAATTTTAATGGTTTGACAATCGTTAGATGATGTTTACTAATAGGATTTCCATCTGCCACGCTCAAATGACAAGGGAACAGAGTTCCTCAAGTAGCCAGGCTGTGAGAGCACCAAGCTGCCGACAGATATCCGTGTGGCAAACTGCAGATGGAACAGCAGCAGAGTCCAGCAGAAAACCCTAACCAGCTGCTTGAGGAAATAAAAGGTGAGTGATACAAATCTTGCAATGCCAGAAGACACGCAGACCATTTCTGTTTAATTCTGCATTGTGTCATTATTAATAGAACACAAGGAGGGAATCTGGCACGAGGTGATTAACCTCATCAGAGTACGTCATCTCTTAATTTGTGACTCCCCTGGGTTCTGGGACTGTGCAAGTCCTGTAATTGTTTGCATAATCTGCTTTTCTTAAAGTTATATTTTTCTTCAAAATGCTGGTGAAAACAAACTGACTTCAAAACTGGCATCCTAAAGTTAAAGGAGCTGCATCAGAGAACGCATAAATGTTAGTTGACATCAATGTATTTGATGCTTAAAGATGTGTTTTTGCTTAAAACGTCAAATAAATTGGAAACAACTTTTGATATCCCTCTTCTTCACCACCTTTCTGTAAAAAGCTGATTTAAGCTGTCGTTTGCTTACATATGCAGGGAGAAAGTAGAAGGCAAATTCAATAGTTTGACATAAATCAGTGTGAAGAAGGCAATTTACTGAGGCAGGAGAGGCATTAAAAGGCTTGTTGGCACTTGTCATACCTCTAAAACATATTTAAATCTGACACAGTGGACGTTACATATGTTTTATATAAATAAGCATGCAAAGAAAAAGCCCTTTGGTCTTAACATGGGGACAGTTCACGGCTCACCTGCAGCTGCTTCGACAAACAGAATCTCACACAGGTTCCAGATCAGTTCCATCGCAGAGAGAATGGAAACCTGACAAACACAGAGCCATGTTTCAGATTTGGGAACTATTCCAGTTGGGTTCTTTAACCACACAGAGGCACCTGCTCTCCACAGCAATTGGGCAGTTACGCTCAGTTCTTACGACCCAGAGAAATGTCATATGGACACGTCAGAGTCTCAGGCCTCAGCCTGCCTGCACACGTTCACCTGGGACAGTATCGAAGCTCTCTGTGTATGGAAATGCAATGATTGCCATCAGCAGGAAATACAAACGCCACAGGAAGAGTTACTTTCAGCCTTTTTGAGCTCCTGAGACTGAACTTTGTGAACAGCAAAGGAAGAAGGAAAGGCAGATTACACAACATCACTGCAGCTGGGACACCTAGAGCTGCCTACACTGCTGGGGTGCTGCTCGCCGAGTGTTTGCGAGGTGCCAGCTCAGACAGGTGAGCACAGGCCCACAGCTGGCTTCATGATGGCGAGAAAACATCACACCTCTAACACTGAATCTATCTTTAAGAAATGACAGGGAATCCAGAGGTTGGGCATCTTCTATTGTTTTAGAAACACAGGAGCTAACTGTTTATTCCTATTTATTCTCGGTGACGAACGGCACCCAACAGACTAATCCAGAGATGAATTTAGAATGCCTTCCTGCCTGCTCGTTCAGGGGCATGGGCATGGCCACGCTTACCTGGGTGCTGAACTGGCTCTGCTGGGCAGGGTCCTGGGCGGAAACTGCAGGGAGAACAGGGCAAGTCAGAGAGCAACACTTTTACCTTCTTTCACAGCCCCTTCTGGGCTCCTCAATACCCAACAATACCCCATCAGTCAACAAGCACAGACCTAGAGGAGTACACACATGGCAAGGGTAACTTATGGAAAAGGTCATTTTTAACGTGTTGTAATAGATCCTGTACAGATCTGGGCACGGCTGCAGGGCAAGGGTGGAAGAAAGGGTAAAATCTCTCCCTTTAGAGGGAATCACACTGTTAATTTGGACTCAGTTTCCCATAAAGCTGCAGCCCAAGATACAAAAGACTTCATCCTCAGAAAATCAGTAGAAAAAAGCTCTCTCTGACCAGATTTACAAACTAACTTGGAAATCTCTGGGATGGAAATGGAGTTTTGATAATGACTGAGCCTACACATGCCATTTTGCAGCAGTGATGATGCCCTACAGCTGAAATTCTGTTTTTATAATCCCAAAGAGTGTTGTCAAGGCTATCGCAGCAGGAGAGCAAACGCGCACTTACTGGCTGCCTGGTGCATGTCCTCCATGCAGGCCCTTATCACCGACCGGTAGTTTTTACTCACTTGAAACAACCTGTCAAACACAAAAAGGCATTGGTTAGAGGGAGCTGTGGGAGTTTTTGACCCCTGCCTGGTGACCACTGCGCTTCTCTGCAGCTGCGGGCGCTCCTGGTGAATCCGTGCGGTCAGTGGGGCTGAGGGTACGCTGGCTGCATGCGCAAGAGCACTGCGCAGCACCATTACTGGCAGGACCAGGGCTCTGTTTTGTGAAACTACCCTGGAACTGTCATTTTCCTGCACTGCTGCAGCTTGGAGCAGTCTGGAAGAAAAAGACACAGGGGGGACCACATCACAGTCTACAGCTTCATCACAAGAGGAGGAGGAGAAGCAGGCACTGATCTCTTCTCTCTGGACCCAAGGGAATGGCAGGAAGATGTGCTAGGGAAGGGTTAGGTTGAACATTAGGAAAAGGTTCTTCACCTAGAGGGTAGTGAAGCACTGGAACAGCTCCCCAGGGAAGCAGTCACAGTGCCAAGTCTGACAATATTCTGGAAGCATCTGGACAATGCCCTCAGACCCATGGTGTGAATGCTGGGGTTGTCCTGTGCAGGGACAGGAGCTGGATTCCATGGTCCTTGCGAGTCCCTTCCAACTCTGGACATTCCACGATTCTATGAATGTGGAAGCCGATGCCCATGCCCAGCTGGAGCAGGAGCAGAGCTGCGGGCGCTCCCCTCCCTCCCGTGCCTCTCACTCACTGCGCCTTCCTGGCCTTCCCAGGCAGCTCCTCCTCGCTGCGCTGCAGGCCCAGGAAGATCGCGTGCGACTCGTTGAAGAGTTTGCGCAGGGTCTGGATGTAGATGTCCTGATCCTTGCGGAGCACGAAGAGGCGGGAGGGGCCGGGCCCCCCCTCGGCGGGCCCTGCAAGAGAAGCAGTCAGCCGGGGGGGGAGGTGGGGCAGCGGCGGGGCCGGGGAGATGGGAATGGGACCTGCACCCACCTCTGCGGCCAAAGCGGGTCTCGCACAGCAGCACCTCAGTGGGGCCCCACGCGAAGCAGAGCTGCCGGGCAGAGGGGTCCGCGCCCGGCACCACCTGTGAGGGGAGGCGGCTGTCAGAGCTGCCAGAGCCTCCCGCACTACCCCGCACCGCCTGTCAGAGACTCCTACCCAGCACCACCAGAGGCGGCCGGAGAGCATCCTGCACCGCCCCCCCCGGTACCACTTGTGAGGGGGCAGTGGCCGGTCAGACCCTCCCCCCAACACCGCCTGTGAGGGGGTAGTGGCCGATCAGACCCCCCCCCCCAGCACTCACCACCACCGGCGGCTCCACATCCAACTCCTCCATGGCGGCGCTGGCGTCCGCTCCCGCCCGCAGGCCCCAGAGCTGCCCGCAGCGCTGCCCGCCCCGCCCACCGCTCGCAGGACCCCGGGCTGCCCGCAGCGCTGCCTGTCGCGCCTCTGCCCGCCCTGCAGGCCCCGCCGGGCCGCCCGCGCCGCTGACTGTGGCGCTGTCCGGGTCCCGCCGGCTCGGGCAGGCGCGGGCCCTGCTCGCGCCGGAAGCGCCGCCCGTTCCCAAGGCCCCGCCGGGGGGGGGGGGGGAGCTGCCGGGGCGCGGGGCTGGGGCGGCGGGGCCCGGCCGGGGGGAACGGGAGCGACTGGGGGCGAGGAGCGGGGCCGGGGCCAGCCGGGCCCCCCGGAGCTTAGAAGCTTCCTGAGAATTAATTTTTCAGGATGGCTTAAATCATTCCCTGCCCTCATTTGACAAATGCTGCAACACTGCACTGCTAAACTGCCTTTTTTTACCTTTATCGGCTACTGCATCCATCATTTACAATTAAATAATCCAGCAGCTGTCCTTGAGAAGAGCGTGGTGTGACAGGGATGGTGGTGAGAAAAGGAAGAGGCGCCTGCTCAGGTCAGGCAGCCACAGGGCAGGGGATCGGCCTCCACCGGCCTGGTACTGCTTCAGAGCACCCAGCGGGGTCACTGGTGACATTCTCTTCACCGGCACGGGGAGAGGTGTGTTGGTGACTGAGGGGGATGTGGGAGTGGAAAAGTGTCCTTTTCTGTTCCAGGATCCCATCCTGTGTAGAGACCCCACAAGCTGGTGGCAACTGCAGCCATTTGATCCTCTCTGGTGTCTCTGGGCATGCACTTTGTGCACTCTGAGAGGTTTTTCATGTCTGCAGTGTATGATGTTCTAGAACTGATAAGGAAATTGTCTGGTTCCTGGGGAAGTCCTCCTGGGAATGGTGAAATTTAGTATGAACTCTTGATATCTCTTAGTACTCCTCTGAAGGGTGGCTGGGGGGCTGCCCCTGTCTAGAAGGGAGACGTTCCTGCACACTGTGTCAAAAAGGCTCTGTGCTTGTTCAATCCATGTCAGGAAGCACCACGTCAGTAGAGAACTTCATGATTTTCAAAAAGGCCTTGGAGCACAGGCTCTGGGTCTGATGAAGAAAGCAAAGGCAGAGAGAAACCGGTACTGTTTTGCAGTCAGAAGAACAAAATAAAACAAAGCAGCAAAAAAAAAAAAAAATCAAGGCCTGACGAGGGGAATTACTAAGTTGCAAAAGAGAAAGTTTGAAAGCTATTTCATGACTTGGGGAACAGAGGGAATGATCGTGGTCAGGGAGGGCACAGAACAGGCAGTGCTCTAAGTGAAAGGTATTTTCAATTCCTGGTGCTAAACTCGTACTGATGAAGAGCAAAGCCTGAGTAAACCACTGAGAGTCCAGACTGAGATGGCAGCTTCAGCCCTGCTCGCATGCTCACACCTTCAAATCGCTGCTTGCTTTCTGTTCTTGCATTGAACTAATTGTAAAGTAACAGTTGTGAAGGCGCTGGAGCTGCTTTGGTAGCAGTAGCGCACACTTGTGCCACTCTGCTCGGAGCTGTCTGCAGGTCCTAAAAATGTCTGAAAATCTCAGTGTCAAAGGGGAGGCATGTGGAGTGCCCACATTCCCTGCCCTCTCCAGGAGATGGTGGAGAATTAAAGCCCAAGAGCTCTGCAACATCTCGATATGTCACATTTCTTCCCTACAAAACTGCTGTGCAAGAATAAAACAAGGCGTGGAAATACTTTTGGAAACAACACGTGGAATTTTTTTGCTCGGAGATGGAATTTCTCTGGAATTCTGTGACGCCTCCCCATTCATTTCCCTTCAACTCCCTGGATGGAAGAGGAGGAGCTCAGAGAGACAAAAAAGCCTTGCCTTTCCCTCCCTCTGCTACAGGACTGGGGCCTTTGTAGTTGTCAATGTGGCTTCTCCCCCACGGCTCGCCCCAGGCACTGCTGCCTGGCCCAGCAATCTGTGTGGGGCTCTGTGCTCTGCTTATTGTTACACGGCAGATCCAGCAGAGCTAATGGGAATTTCCTCTGTCTCTGTATTAGAAGAATGTCTATAATGTCCTATAAACAGGAGGTTTGCAGAAGCCTGCTCCATGATTGGGAATCCGTGTAACTGGTGGTGAGACCAGTGGTGGGGCAGCTGCTAGTGTTCAGATTTTTGAGCCCATACGGCTTCTGCAGTGTGAGCTCCCATATGTTCTCAGGAAATCTAGCGTGTTTCCATGTCTGTTTTTAAGCACATTTGCCGTTTGTGGTGCTGGCCTTAACATACAACTCACTTCACGCTGTTCCTGCACTCACTTCTTTCATGCTGCTTTTGGGCCTTGACCAGTTTCATCCCATCTCCCAAAGGAATCCTCCTCCTGCAGCACGGAGACCTTCGAAGAGGGAGTGGGAAGAAGTAGCAAGAGCAAAATAAAACAGGACTATCAAGCAACATCGGTTCTGCAGCGCCCTTCCTCACAGCAGTCGCTTCTCTGTGATGTTGCATCATTTCTAAAAACAGCACCACAGGTCCTTTGGGAAACGACACTTGTCTTTTGTTCCGTAAAGTGCGCATTGTGTTTGAGTCGATTCAAAAAGCCATGTACAGAGTAGAGGCATAGAGTGAGGTTTCAGATGCTTTATTGCCTTGTCCTCATGTATAGTCCTGCTTCTTAGTGGTGACAATCATAGAATGGTTTTGGTTGGAAGGGACCTTAGTGGAGGGAGACGGTAGGAGGCTGCTACACTATCACTTAGTGAAGAGGGTTTGTACAGCAGTGTGGTGTTTTCTCTACCCCCAGGTACTTCTTTCCTCCCAGTAGCTTAAATAAATAGAAAAACAAAAACATGAGTAATAAAATGCAAGCAAAACAGGCAGGACAGACTAATTGGAACAGTCTTTTGATGATAAATCAAGGAAAATGACAGAGGTAGGAGTGGAAACTACAGCTCATAGGAGTCTCAGTTGCCTGCCTGGCTCAGACTGAGCTCTGCCAGTGTTTTTTCCAGAACTGACTCATAAAGACCTTGAGAAGGAGTAAAACACTAAAACTAAAAGCTTCTAGGAAATTTTAGATAAGATTTGATCTTTCAGAGTCCTGGAACAGTGGGAAACATTTACAACAGATAGGAGTCTCATCTAAAAGGAGCTGGTAAGAGGCTTCCCCACTGTGTTTTGCAGAGGGTTTGGGTTGGCTCAGGTAAAGGTTTGGCTTCCTGTCATCTTCAATTCCCAGACAATTCCAGTAAAACAAAAAAATCCCTGTGAGTCTGCACTCAGAACGGAGGTGCTGAGATGCGAAGTGATGGGACAAAGGGCCAAGGAGGGGGATCAGGATCCATGGAGAGGAGTGGGGTGTGTTTGCTTGCAAGTTTCTCTTCAGTTGGTATTTCAGTGCTCGAGCGGTTTGTTCTGGACAAATCCAGGAGGTGAGCATGACCCCTGCCTGTTTTGTAGGGACCTGCTGAGTGAAATCCCTGGAGTTATTGACGATTTCCTCCTCCCCTCCATTGGAATCTTGAATGAATCGCACCACTAGTAGTACATTCTCTTATTGATGTCGTGGCTGAGGCGCTCACCTTGTCCTTGGCCTGGCGGAGGATCTAAAGCCCCCCTGATTGTGCTGTTGAGGGTCACATTCCGGATGCATTTTTCAGGGCAGCGGTGGCCCAGGGACCTCGGTTCCCTCTGCAGAACCCACAAATATTTCGGGGCAAACCCATGCCTCCCATTTCTCAGGGAAGGCTGAGGATTTCAGGAGTGCAGCCGATGGCTCTCAGATCCCTGTGCTGCGAGCAGGGGGAAAAACGTGTTGGGTCTGAGGAGGCTTGAGAGGAGGATGACACGGAGGGGTCCCCGCAGGGGAAGGCGCTGGCGGGGAGAGTGTGGCAGTGCTGGGAAGCAAAGGCAGGGCGTGGGGAGCCCTAAGGAGGCTGGGGAGCAACGGGGGAGCCCTGAGGAGGCTGGGGAGCGCAGGGACCGCTTGCTGGGGTGGAGGGAAGCCCTGAGGTGCCGTGTCTGGGATGGGGGGGCATGGGGCGGTGTGGAGCCCTGGCTGGTGTGTCAGGGCGCCCCGAGGAGGTTCTTGGGGGACGGGGCGGCTCTGGCGCGGGCCCGGCGGCCATTTTGCGGAGGACAATGCCCGCCTGCACC